>CM059784.1:29002500-29297500 GCA_030435695.1 Brachymystax lenok tsinlingensis | reverse complement strand
GAGCACCTGCTTTTTCCATGACATATACTGACCAGGTGAATCCATGTGAAATCTATTGTCCCTTATTGATGTCACTTGTTAAATCCACTTCAATCAGCGTAGATGAAGGGGAGGAGATAGGTTAATGGAGACAATTGAGACATGGATTGTATATGTGTGCCATTCAGAGGGTGAATGGGAAAGACAAAATAATTAAGTGCCTTTCAACGGGCTATGGTAGTAGGTGCCAGGCACACTGGTTTGTGTGAAGAACTGCAACGTTGTTGGGTTTTTCATACTCAACCGTTTCCCGTGTGTATCATTTATTGTGCTGCATTTATTGTGCATTTATTGTGGCTGGGGATTTTAATAAGGCTAATTTAAGAACAAGGCTCCCGAAATTTTACCAGCATATCGAATGTGCCACCCGGCTGGTAAAATCCTGGACCACTGTTATTCCAACTTCCGTGATGCATACAAGGCTATTCTCCGCCCTCCTTTCGGCAAGTCTGACCATGACTCCATTTTGTTGCTCCCAGCCTACAAACAGAAACTAAAACAGGAAACGCCCGTTCTCAGGTCTGTTCAACGCTGGTCCGACCAATCTGATTCCATGCTGCAAGATTGCTTCGAGCACGTGGACTGGGATATGTTCCGGATAGCATCTGACAACAACATTGATGTATACGCTGATTCGGTGAGCGAGTTTATTAGCAAATGCATTGGTGATGTTGTACCCATAGCAAATATCAAAACCTTCCCCAACCAGAAACCATGGATTGATGGCAGCATTCGCGCAAAACTGAAAGCGCGAACCACTGCTTTTAACCAGGTAAAGGCTACCGGAAACATGACTGAATACAAACAGTGCAGCTACTCCCTCCGCAAGGCAATCAAACAAGCTAAGCGTCAATATAGAGACAAAGTAGAGTCACAATTCAATGGCTCAGACACAAGAGGAATGTGGCAGGGTCTACAGTCAATCACGGACTACAAAGAAAACCAGCCCGTCGCGGACCATGACGTCCTGCTCCCAGACAAACTAAACAACTTCTTTGCTCGCTTTGAGGACAATACAGTGCCACCGACACGCCCGCTACCAAAACCTGCGGGCTCACCTTCACCGCAGCCAATGTGAGAAAAACATTTAAATGTGTTAACCCTCGCAAGGCTGCCGGCCCAGATGGCATCCCTGGCCGTGTCCTCAGAGCATGCGCAGAACCAGCTGGCTGGTGTGTTTACGGACATATTCAATCAGTCCCTATCCCAGTCTGCTGTTCCCACATGCTTCAAGAGGGCCACCATTGTTCCTGTTCCCAAGAAAGCTAAGGTGACTGAGCTAAATGACTATCGCCCCGTAGCACTCACTTCCGTCATCATGAAGTGCTTTGAGAGATTAGTCAAGGATCATATCACCTCCATCCTGCCAGACACCCTGGACCCACTCCAATTTGCTTACCGTCCCAATAGGTCCACAGACGACGCAATCGCAATCACACTGCATACTGCCCTAACCCATCTGGACAAGAGGAATACTTATGTAAGAATGCTGTTCATCGACTACAGCTCAGCATTTAACACCATAGTTCCCTCCAAGCTCGTCATTAAGCTCGAGACCCTGGGTCTCGACCCAGCCCTGTGCAACTGGGTCCTGGACTTCCTGACGGGCCGGTCCCAGGTGGTGAGGGTAGGAAACAACATCTCCACCCCGCTGATCCTCAACACTGGGGCCCCACAAGGGTGCGTTCTCAGCCCTCTCCTGTACTCCCTGTTTACCCATGACTGCGTGGCCAAGCACGCATCCAACTCAATCATCAAGTTTGCTGACGACACTACAGTGGTAGGCTTGATTACCAACAACGATTTAGACGGCCTACAGAGAGGAGGTGAGGGCCCTCGGAGTGTGGTGTCAGGAAAATAACCTCTCACTCAATGTCAACAAAACAAAGGAGATGATCGTGGACTTCAGGAAACAGGAGAGGGAGCACCCCTATCCACATCGAGGGACAGTAGTGGAGAAGGTGGAAAGTTTTAAGTTCCTCGGCGTACACATCACGGACAAACTGAATTGGTCCACCCACACAGACAGCGTGGTAAAGAAGGCGCACAGCGCCTCTTCAACCTCAGGAGGCTGAAGAAATTTGGCTTGTCACCAAAATCACTCACAAACTTTTACAGATGCACAATCGAGAGCATCCTGTCGGGCTGTATCACCGCCTGGTACGGCAACTGCTCCGCCCACAACCGTAAGGCTCTCCAGAGGGTAGTGAGGACTGCACAACGCATCACCGGGTTAAACTACCTGCCCTCCAGGACACCTACACCACCCGATGTCACAGAAAGGCCAAAAGATCATCAAGGACAACAACCACCCGAGCCACTGCCTGTTCACCCCGCTATCATCCAGAAGGCGAGGTCAGTACAGGTGCATCAAAGCTGGGACCGAGAGACTGAAAAACAGCTTCTACCTCAAGGCCATCAGACTGTTAAACAGCCATCACTAACATTGAGTGGCTGCTGCCAACATACTGACTTAAATCTCTAGCCACTTTATACATAGGAATTGGATGTAACAAATGTATCACTAGCCACTTTAAACAATTTTGTATATAATGTTTACGTATCCGACATACTCATATCAAATGTATACACTGTACTCTAAACCATCTACTGTATCTTGCCTATGCTGCTCGGTCATCGACCCAAATCTCTAGCCACTTTAATAATTATAATTGGATGAAATAATGTATCACTAGCCACTTTAAACAATGCCATTTATATAATGTTTACATATCCTACATTACTCATCTCATATATATGTGTATATACTGTACTCCATACCATCTACTGCATCTTGCCTATGCCGGTCAGCCATCGCTCATCCATATATTTATATGTACATACTGTATTCATTCCTTTACTCTTGTGTGTATAAGGTAGTTGTTGTGAATTTGTTAGATTACTTGTTAGATACTACTGCATGGTCGGAACTAGAAGCACAAGCATTTCGCTACACTCGCATTAACATCTGCTAACCATGTGTATGTGACAAATAAAATTTGATTTGATTTGATTTAATGGTCCACTACCCAAAAGACATCCAGCCAACTTGACGCAACTGTGGGAAGCATACGAGTCAACATGGGCCAGCATCCCTGTGGAACCCTTATAACACGTTGTAAAGTCTATGCCCTGGCAAATTGAGGCTGTACAGTATGCATTACTGTAGTGATTGACAGCTTGAGGAATTGCAATATGCAGTACAGTGTCTGGGCATACATGCTTGTTTGTAGTTGAGCATGTTGAGAGTGTTTCTCTGTGTGTTTTATGATGACCTGCAGCGGGTCCTATCCATCATAAAGCAGCAGGAGGGACATGAAACTCCCCTCCTCCCTCTCTTACCTCTTCCTCTCGCTCTCTTCCCCACACTTCCCCTCTTCCCCTCTCTTCCCCTCTCTTGTCTGCAGATACAGTATGTATTAGTGCTGGGGAATACTGCTATCCAGTGCTGCCAGATTCTATTAACAACTGTGAGCTCAATCAGAGGCAAAATCCCACTCAATCTTCTAGAATGTCACTCAATTGGGCAGGACATTACCCAATCTGGCAACTGCTGTTATCGGCTGTCCTGGTGATGTTGTGCTGTCCAGACATGCTCTCTCTCTCTCTCTGGGAGATGACAACACCCGCACTCTGGATATGCCCGGAATCTGAGGGGGAGGTAGGGGGAAGAAAGGGAGGGAGGAGAGGAGTGAGGGGGAGGTGAGGAGGGGAACGGAACAGGAGGGAGAGGAGGAGGGGGAAGGATGAGGGGAGATGTATTAGATTTTATTTATTTGACTGTTTAAAAACACAACCATATAATGCATTTCAAATCATTGAGGATGAAAATAAGAAAAAACATCTGGATAGTGTGGTTGGTGTTTGGGCTCCGCAGTTACCTCTCCACCTGGACACACCTATCTAGCTCAGATACAGATCCCAACAGATACAGATCCCATCCCAAGATACAGCTCAGATACAGATCCCATCCCAAGATACAGCTCAGATACAGATCCCAAATCCCAAGATGGGGAAGTTACCTTTTGAGATTTCATCACTTTCTCCATCCTTGCCCTTTATTTGGTATTGGTATTTTGGTATTTTATTAGGATCTCCATTAGCTGTTGCAAAAGCAGCAGCTACTCTTCCTGGGGTCCACACAAAACATGAAACATAATACAGAATGACATAATACATAACATCAACAGACAAGAACAGCTCAAGGACAAAACAAAACAAAAACATTTAAAGCCACACGTAGCCTACCTATCAGTAGATACACACAAACTATCTAGGTCAAATATGTCTGGTGGCATACAGGATGTGTGCGTGTGCATGCGTACATGTGTGTTCAGGTATTCAGGCTAGTTACCTACAGATAACATTGAGATAACTTTAAGATTCATGAGATAAAGAAGCAATATTTTGACTCACTCTAAGATGAGATGAAGATATCTTATTGTCTGACCAAACACCAAAACACCAAACACCAAACCACCAAACCACCAAACACCAAACCACCCACCCATAACATCTGTCTCTCCAGAGCAGTCCAGTATCTGATGGAACACACTGGGTTGTGATTGGGAAAGTTGCCTTATCATTGTCTTTGGATGTATTGAGTATGGATGTGGATGTCCATTTCACAAACCTGATAGTACATGGAAGAGGCTGGAGCAGGCTAGATAGGAACCGAACCGGTAGTGTGTGTGTCGAAGTTCCTCCTTTGTCTGTTATGTTCCTCCTTGAAATACTTCTGCAGTTTGTGTTACATACCGATGTCTACTTTTTTTGTAAGTTTAGTTTTTTAGTATTAGCTGGCGGTGGTGGATCAGCTTTAATATTGCAGATAGATTGTGGGATCTATCAATGTAAATGTCTGCATCATTTCCAATCCCCCATACTGTATATATATTTTTTTATATATTTTCCTTCTTTATTATTTTCCCCTAACCACCCCTACCCTAATTGGAGTAAAATAATGGACAACAATACTTAGGCTTCCACTTCCAGCTTATACATACTATACACATATTATTACAGTATATTTTACATTTTATGACAGTATATTTTACATTTTATGACAGTATATTTTACATTTTATGACAGTATATTTTACATTTTATGACAGTATATTTTACATTTAATGACTAGTTATCATTTTACACTAGTTATCTTTTTTATTTGTTTTTAGTCCCAACCTTCAGCTCCCCTGAACCCCTCCAATCTATCTCTGAAGACCATCCAGTCCCAGTGTTCATCTCTCAAAATATGTAGAGCTGGGATGGTTGTATCCCCCATATATATACCATTCTATTGGTTGCAAGAATTTTGTATAATAATTTACATTGAAAGACTCTATGTTCTGAATCCGGCGTTGTTTTGTTTATCAGTTCATAAACCATGTGCCATGGAATCGGCACATCGAAAATCTCTTCTATTTTGCAACCTGTATGGCGCAGCTGTCAATTTTTTTGTCTTTAAATGAAATGTGTATATTTTTTCATCATCACAATTTTGGTCTTTAATGTAGGACCGACATTATCTTCTCCCCTTTCTACTTGCCTCCGCCATTTATGTGGTAATGCAATCAGTTGGTTGTAGTTTTGGATAGAGCAAACATTTCCATAGATTTATTTTAGCTGCATGTGTGACATAACTCCACCAGTCATATTTATGGTATTCATGAACAAAGATCATTCAATTATTTTTTTTATAATGTTTTTTTTAATCAGTTAGTATATTTGAGTTTATCCATAATATTTGTTTTAAATTTAGTTTAGTATTTTCTGGTGGATTAAACTGAAATGGCAACCAGCTTTCTATTGCTTGTTTTAAAAATAGCAATATTCTGGAGATTATACATTTTCTAATAACTAAAAGTGAGGGGTTGTAATCTGAATAAATGGAATAAGGCCATTTTTGAACATGGGGTGAGAGATCTTTACTAATCTGCTAGAGAACCAGTTTGGATTTAAGTACAACTTTTGTATGACTGAAGCCTTTAGTGAGAGGTTCAATTCTTTAATATTTAATCATTTCAGCCCTCCGAATTCATATTCCTTATATAAATCAGCCTGTTTAATTTTGTCTGGCTTGCCATTCCAAATAAAGTGAAAAAAATAAATAAGTTGTTCTGTGTAGGCAGGGCGATAAATAAATAGGTAAGCTGGGACATGACTAAATAATGAATCATGGTGTTTTTTCAACAAATAGACAGGTATTTATCTTTCCATGGTAGCAACATCTTATCTATTTTGCTAACTTCTATTAAAATGTACAGTATTGTAGCGAGATAACTTTCTTTATTTCGGGATATGAGTACAGAGTATGTCCACTTCACCATCAGACCATTTTATTTGTATACTATACAGTACGGTAATGTAAAATTAGTCTTTTTTAGCAATCCAGTACGTAATATGGTACATTTATCATAGTTCAGTTGAAATCCAGAGAGGTTAGAACAAGTATCTAGATCCTCTATGAGGCTGTGCAGGGATCCAGAGAACATATTTAAAAGAAAACATGAATCATCAGCGTACAATGACACCTTTGTTTTTAAGACCTGGGTTTCTAGCCCCTTGATATTGTAGGGTCTGATTTTAATAGCTAACATTTCAATGGACATAATAAAAAATATGCCAATAAAGGACAACCTTGTTTCACTCCTCTTGAAAGAGACCTTTATTTACTAATTTGAATTTAGGGTTACTATACAGTGAGGGAAAAAAGTATTTGATCCCCTGCTGATTTTGTTCTACCATTAAAATTATAGACTGATCATTTCTTTGTCAGTGGGCAAACGTACAAAATCAGCAGGGGATCAAATACTTTTTTCCCTCACTGTACACAAATTTAACCCATTGTATAAGAGATTCTCCAAAATTAAAATACTCAAGGCATTTATACATAATTTCTAGTTGTACTTTATCAAAGGCCAAAATCAGCTATGAATACTAGACCCGTACCTTCTACTTTTTTCTTATTTCTTATTTGTGTACTTGTTTGGACATTCTACTGCAGTGTAGGAGCTAGAAACACAAGCATTTTACTGCACCTGCTGTAACATGTGTATGTGACCACTGCTCTACTGCAGAGGTCAGAGGTCACAAACATCATATGACCTCTCCTGTCAGGTCACAGCCATGCTCAGATCTGTAGTGTCATAGACATTAGGGGCGCGTAAGGGTCTGTTGTGTCACAGGCATCTAACATGGGAAAGGTAACATTAGGAAACAAGAAACATGGAACATGAAACATGGTGGGAATTAAATATCAAGAAAAGTCAACAGGAGAAGTGGACGTAAAGGTCAAAATGATGTTACCTTGTTACAGTGTGATGCCTTTAGCAGAACCTGTTGGAAATCTGACCATTGATGTGATCATTCAGTCATAGGGTCTACATAACACAGTCCTAATAAACACATACAGTATCAACTGTCACAACCAATCATATCCATGTTTTAAAACAGAGATAAGGTTTGTCTTGAGACACCCAGGCTACGGGTGTGTTGTGGTCCTGTAACCAGGCAGATCTGGACTGAGAGAGCAGTGGGCTGAGAGAGCAGTGGGCTGAGAGAGCAGTGGGCTGAGAGAGCAGTGGACTGAGAGAGCAGTGGGCTGAGAGGGCAGTGGGCTGAGAGGGCAGTGGGCTGAGAGAGCAGTGGGCTGAGAGAGCAGTGGGCTGAGAGAGCAGTGGGCTGAGAGAGCAGTGGACTGAGAGAGCAGTGGGCTGAGAGGGCAGTGGGCTGAGAGAGCAGTGGGCTGAGAGAGCAGTGGGCTGAGAGAGCAGTGAGCTGAGAGAGCAGTGGACTGAGAGAGCAGTGGGCTGAGAGAGCAGTGGGCTGAGAGAGCAGTGGACTGAGAGAGCAGTGGGCTGAGAGGGCAGTGGGCTGAGAGAGCAGTGGACTGAGAGAGCAGTTGACTGAGAGACAGACAAAGAGACAAATGTATCTTTCTCCTTGGAGAGACGATGGGTGAGCTGATATGGACGGCTTATCTGAATGCTTTACCTATGAGGCATCCGTGAAACAGACTCACTCAGGTGTGTGTGTGTGCGTGTGTGTGTGGTGCCAGTGTGAGAAGAGGTACTGTGCAGCATGTTGGGTCGTGCTCTAGGCTTCAGGCTTGGCCTCAGGGCAGACTCACACACATCTTCTACTGAGGAGTCTGAACATGTCTCGATCCCTCTATCACTGCCCCTCTGCCCCGTCTCTCTCTCTCTGTCTCGTTCTCTCTCTACCTCCCCCTCTCTCCTCTTTCTCTCTCTCTCTCTCTCTCTCTCTCATTCTCTTTCTTTCTTTCTTTCTTGCTCTCTCTCCCCCTTTCTAGTGCCCCATATTTCCCAAACAATAGCCTAGCCACTTGGGTTGTGTAATAGGCGGCAGGTAGCCTAGTGGTTAAGCGAGTTGGGCAAGTAACGTAAGGTCGCTGATTCAAATCCTTGAGCTGTATAGGTGAAAAATCTGTCACTGTGCCCTTGAGCAAGGCAATAAACGTACATTTCTTCTGTAAATTGCCGTGGATAAAAGTGTCAGCTAAACTCACCTACAGAAGCCTGTTACACTTCCAATGTAACACACTATTCTCATACTATTCTGGTACTGTTAAGATTCAGGAGTCATTCAAATGCACAGCAAATATATAAGGTATTTTTAAATGTGTAAAGAGGCAGGTTTATTTCCTGGTTTTGTGTGTAATTATGTGTGTGTGTGTGTGTGTGTGTGTGTGTGTGTTTGTGTCTGTGTCTGTGTCATCCCTCTGCTGTAATCCCAGGACATGGGAAAGGCTCACACAAACTATTTGTAACTATTTGTAAATCTATCTTCAGTGAGAGTGACAAACTGTAGGTTGTTGTATTGATGACTGTTGCTGAAAGGAGGGGGAGGAACGGGGTGAGGAGGGAGGGGATGAAAGGGGTGAGGAGGGTGGGGAGGGATGGGGTGAAGAGGGGAGGTGGAGGAAAGGGATGAGGAGGGGCGGGGAGGAAAGGGGTGAGGAGGGGCGGGGAGGAAAGGGGTGAGGAGGGAGGGGAGGAAAGGGGTGAGGAGGGGAGGGGAGGGATGGGGTGAAGAGGGAGGTGGGGAAAGGATGGGGAGGAACGGGGTGAGGAGGGGAGGGGGAGGGATGGGGCGAGGAGGGGAGGGGAGGAAAGGGGTGAGGAGGGGGAGGGATGGGGTGAAGAGGGGAGGTGGAGGAAAGGGGTGAAGAGGGGAGGTGGAGGAAAGGGGTGAGGAGGGAGGGGAGGAAAGGGGTGAAGAGGGGAGGTGGAGGAAAGGGGTGAGGAGGGGAGGGGGAGGAAAGGGGTGAAGAGGGGAGATGGAGGAAAGGGGTGAGGAAGGGAGGTGGAGGAAAGGGGTGAGGAGGGGAGAAGAGGGGTGAGGTGAGATGCTGACTAAACTGCAGAATGTGAGTTAGGTATTAATGAAAGCTGGAGCTAGCTGGGGGGATGAGGGTGTGTGTGTGTGTGTGTGTGTGTCCGTGTCATCCCCCTGCTGTAATCCCAGGACCTTGAAAAGGCTCACACAAACACACAACCACCATCACCACTCCCCACAGAGAAAGAGAGAGAGGGAGGAGAGATAACACACCAGGGAGGGAGGGAGGGAGGGAGGGTAGTATAGGAGTGTGAAGTCCCTTGGGGTTCAACAGTAGTCAGACTCACCTCACAACTACAGAGGAATAGTTTTTATATTCACCTTTTATTCAGATTAATGAAAAATAAGAATGTATTTGTCCTAACATTGGAGTAATGGTGGGCCTCTCTTCTTCATCTGCTAATGGTAGGAACCAAAGTACACTCTTTGAAAAAACAGGTTTTACTTTTCTCCTATTTATGTATGATACAGTTATCAGTTTTGGTTCTTTGTGTAATGTTACATTTGTGTTAATGTTCTTTCTTTAGTGTGCTAGACTGTTAGCCTGTTTGTGTTTTTAGTCTTTACTCGAGAAGTGGCAAAGTAGCAGAGACAAAACAGACAATCAGACTAGTAAACTGTAGTAGTGTAACACTGTGATCAGACTAGTAAACTGTAGTAGTGTAACACAGTGATCAGACTAGTAAACTGTAGTAGTGTAACACAGTGATCAGACTAGTAAACTGTAGTAGTGTAACATTGTGATTAAACTAGTAAACTGTAGTAGTGTAACACTGTGATTAAACTAGTAAACTGTAGTAGTGTAACACTGTGATCAGACTAGTAAACTGTAGTAGTGTAACACAGTGATCAGACTAGTAAACTGTAGTAGTGTAACACAGTGATCAGACTAGTAAACTGTAGTAGTGTAACATTGTGATTAAACTAGTAAACTGTAGTAGTGTAACATTGTGATTAAATTAGTAAACTGTAGTAGTGTAACACTGTGATCAGACTAGTAAACTGTAGTAGTGTAACACTGTGATTAAATTAGTAAACTGTAGTAGTGTAACACTGTGATCAGACTAGTAAACTGTAGTAGTGTAACACTGTGATTAAACTAGTAAACTGTAGTAGTGTAACACAGTGATCAGACTAGTAAACTGTAGTAGTGTAACACTGTGATTAAACTAGTAAACTGTAGTAGTGTAACACAGTGATCAGACTAGTAAACTGTAGTAGTGTAACACTGTGATTAAACTAGTAAACTGTAGTAGTGTAACACAGTGATCAGACTAGTAAACTGTAGTAGTGTAACACTGTGATTAAACTAGTAAACTGTAGTAGTGTAACACAGTGATCAGACTAGTAAACTGTAGTAGTGTAACACTGTGATTAAACTAGTAAACTGTAGTAGTGTAACACTGTGATCAGACTAGTAAACTGTAGTAGTGTAACACTGTGATCAGACTAGTAAACTGTAGTAGTGTAACACTGTGATCAGACTAGTAAACTGTAGTAGTGTAACACTGTGATTAAATTAGTAAACTGTAGTAGTGTAACACTGTGATCAGACTAGTAAACTGTAGTAGTGTAACACTGTGATTAAACTAGTAAACTGTAGTAGTGTAACACTGTGATCAGACTAGTAAACTGTAGTAGTGTAACACTGTGATCAGACCAGTAAACTGTAGTAGTAGCTCTGCTAAAGCTACTCCCTTCACAGAACAGCGCAAACTGACTCTAACCAGAATAGAAAGAGGAGTGGAAGGCCCCAGTGCACAACTGAGCAAGAGGACAAGTACATTGGAGTGTCTAGTTTGAGAAACAGACGCCTCACAAGTCCTCAACTGGCAGCTTCATTAAATAGTACCCGCAAAACACCAGTCTCAACGTCAACTGTGAAAATGTGACTCCGGGATGCTGGCCTAGGCAGAGTTTGCAAAGAAATAGCCATATGTCAGACTGGCCAATAAAAAAAAAAGATTAAGATGGGCAAAATAACACAGACACTGGACAGAGGAACTCTGCCTAAAAGGCCAGCATCCCGGAGTTGCCTTTTCACTGTTGACGAAGCTGCCAGTTGAGGACTTGTGAGGCGTCTGTTTCTCAAACTAGACAATCTAATGTACTTGTCCTCTTGCTCAGTTGTGCACCGGGCCTCCCGCTCATCTTTATATTCTGGTTAGAGCCAGTTTGCGCTCTTCTGTGAAGGGAGTAGTACACAGCATTGTACGAGATCTTCAGTTTCTTGGCAATTTCTCGCATGGAATAGCATTAATTTCTGAGAACAAGAATAGACTGACGAGTTCCAGAAGAACGTTCTTTGTTTCTGGCCATTTTGAGCATGTAATCGAACCCACAAATGCTGATGCTGCAGATACTCAACTAGTCTAAAGAAGGCTAGTTGTATTGCTTCTTTAATCAGGGCAACAGTTTTCAGCTGTGCTAACATAACTGCAAAAGGGTTTTCTAATTATCAATTAGCCTTTTATTAATGATAAACTTGGAATAGCTAACACAATGTGCCATTGGAACACATGAGTGATGGTTGCTGATAATGGGCCTCTGTACGCCTAAGTAAATATTCCATATAAAATCAGCCATTTCCAGCTACATTAGTCGTTTACAACATTAACAATGTCTAAACTGTATTTCTGATAATTTGTTGTTATTTTAATGGACAAAAAAAATGCTTTTCTTTCAAAAACAAGGACATTTCTAAGTGACCCCAAACTTTTGAATGGGAGTGTATGTTTGCATTGCCAAAGCAAGTGAAATAGATAATAAACAATACAAAATGAACAGTAACCATTACACTCACAAACATTACACTCACAAACGAGGAATAGAGATGTTTCAAATGTCATATTACGTCTATATACAGTGTTGTAACGATGTGCAAATACTGTAGTTAAAGTACAAAAGGGAAAATAATTAAACATAAATATTGGTTGTATTTACAGTGGTGTTTGTTCTTCACTGGTTGCCCCACAAATCTTGCTGCTGTGGTGGCACAATGTGGTATTTCACCCACTCTTGCTCGCTCTCTGGCACTGACACGCACGCACACACACACACACACACACACACACACACACACACACACACACACACACACACACACACACACACACACACACACACACACACACACACACACACACACACACACACACACACACACACACACACACACACACACACACACACACACTGCCTTGCATTGCACTTGTAACAAGGTGTGGAATGTATCTTCTTGGTTTAACAATGTTTGTCAAAGCAGTGTGAGTTGGTGAAGATTTTTAGTGTAGGCTAGCTCGGCTAACTCAGCCACACATTCCTTCAGCTAGTCACGTATCAAATGACTCCCTATTCCCTATATAGTGCACTACTTTAGACCAGGTCAAAGGTGGTGTAGTGCGGTATATAGGGAATAGGGTGCCAATTGGGATGCAAGCCTCTGTCTCTGAGCCTCTGTCTCTGAGCCTCCGTCTCTGAGCTTCTGTCTCTGAGCCTCCGTCTCTGAGCCTCCGTCTCTGAGCCTCTGTCTCTGCTTTGAAATGCTTATGAAGGTATTTCTCTTTATGGCTGTGTTCCAGATACTATGCTGCTCTTCCAACAATGTTTTCCTGTTGAAACAACAGAAGTACACATGAGTCATAAAATAGACTAAGAACTACCAGTCTACTACAGCTGATCAGTCTCTGTTATGAGTGGCGCATCTTTGTTTATGCAGCTGGTTTTGATCTCAACACTAAAGCTCGAGTCCCCCTGTTTTGATGTGGCATTATAAGCTCAGAGCGTGTGTTTTTCCCTTGGGGTGGAACGCATGCACACCTCTCTCCCCTCCCTGTTTGTCTTTGACACACACACACACACACGCACACACACACACACACACACACACACACACACACACACACACACACAGGTGCAGCTACGTTTAAGGGATTGTGATGTTTTGGATTGGTGGGAAACAGATTGAGGTGATGGTGGTTCTATCCTTATGTAACAGTGTTGATTCCGTCCCTCTCCTCGACCCTACCTGGGCTCAAACCAGGGACCCTTTGCACACATCAGCAACTGCCTCCCACGTAGCATCGTTACCTATCGCGCCACAAAAGCCGCGGCCCTTCCAGAGCAAGGGAAACAACTTTTTCAAGGTCTCAGAGCAAGTGACGTCACCTATTGAAACGCTATTAGCTCGCACTCCGCTAACTATCAATCAATCAAATGTATTTATAAAGCCCTTCTTTCATCATGTCACAAAGTGCTATACAGAAACCCAGCATAAAACCCCAAACAGCAAGCAATGCAGGTATAGAAGCACTGTGACTAGGAAAAACTCCCTAGAAAGGCCTGGAACCTAGGAAGAAACCTAGAGAGGAACCAGGCTATGAGGGGATGCCAGTCCTCTTCTGGATGTGCTGGGTGGAGATTATAACAGAACATGGCCAAGATGTTCAAACGTTCACAGATGACCAGCAGGGTCGGAGAATAATAATCACAGTGGTTGTAGAGGGTGCAACAGGTCAGCACCTCAGGAGTAAATGTCTCTAGAGAGTTTAAAACAGCAGGTCTGGGACAAGGTAGCAGGTCCGGTGAACAGGTCAGGGTTCCATAGCCGCAGGCAGAACAGTTGAAACTGGAGCAGCAGCACGACCAGGTGGACTGAGGACAGCAAGAAGTCATCAAGCCAGGTAGTCCTGAGGCGAGAGAGAGAGAATTAGAGAGAGCATACTTAAATTCACACAGGACACCGGATAAGACAGGAGAAATTCTCCAGATATAACAGACTGACCCTAGCCCCCCGACACATAAACTATTGCAGCATAAATACTGGAGGCTGAGACGGGGGGGACACTGTGGTCCTGTCCAACGATACCCCCGGACAGGGCCAAACAGGCAGGATATAACCCCACCCACTTTGCCAAGCACAGCCCCCACACCACTAGAGGGATATCTTCAATCACCAACTTACTACCTTGAGACAAGGCCGAGTGCCCACGAAGATGGACCTGGACAGGAAGATCAACTAGCCTCTTCACACCGGTTACACTTATCCAGACAGACAGACAGACAGACAGACGGACAGACCACACCAAGCTCCGACTGGCAGTGGTGAGATCATCCTGGTTGGTTTATGTGATTGGTAATGGGGTAGTAATAACATAGGTAATTTAGTATTCAAATAGGGAGGTGTTCTTCATGCTTGGCATTGCAGTGTATTCTGACAGTTTTTCCTCTGTTGGTCTTCCTTATACTGGCAAACAGTGTTGGTATTTGACAAGATTGATGACAAGGCCTTTGGGAAATATTGTCCAGCATGCTGCTGCCCTCTCTCTCTCTCTCTCTCCCCCTCCCCCCCTCTCTCTCTCTCTCTCTCTCTCTCTCTCTCTCCTTTAGTTATTCCACTTCCCTTCCTCTATTGAGGGTGAGTCTCAGCAAAGACAAGCAGTTGGTTGACTTGGCAGGCACTCTCTTTCTCCATCTCTTTCCCTCTCTCTCCTTAGTCCCTCGCTCTTGCTCTCTCGCTCTCTTTCCCTTTATGTTATCACTCTCTCTATTTCCCTCCCTCTTTTTCACCGTTAGCTCATTGAACCACATTATCTCCCCCGTGTGACACGTGCATTTTTGATGAAGTCTATTGTTATTATGTTCTAGAAAGTTGATTTCTTGTTATTTAATCATCAAACCACAAATTTTTGAAGATTACGGTATAGGGAAGGTCTGTATTTTTTCCTGCCAGGGCCAGCTATAGGTCATGGACTGGGGCAGGATTCTCTTTGTTTGTTAGAAGACTGCATGTCAACAAATCCTATTTCAGTGACTAAACATAAACACACACACACACACTGGTGGGAGTGCCCTGCAGCTGTGAAGAGTGAGTGAGGAAGTGTGTGTATCTAGTAGTGTATCTAGTATCATTAACAAATAGTGTCTTTGTGTTTCACTGCTGAGGCCCACTAGTTCAGGAACTCAATCTGTTTCACTGCTGAGGCACCCTGGTTCAGGAACTCAATCTGTTTCACTGCTGAGGCGCCCTGGTTCAGGAACTCAATCTGTTTCACTGCTGAGGCGCCCTGGTTCAGGAACTCAATCTGTTTCACTGCTGAGGCCCCCTTGTTCAGGAACTCAATCTGTTTCACTGCTGAGGTACCCTTGTTCAGGAACTCAATCTGTTTCACTGCTGAGGTACCCTTGTTCAGGAACTCAATCTGTTTCACTGCTGAGGCGCCCTGGTTCAGGAACTCAGTCTGTTTCACTGCTGAGGTTCCCTTGTTCAGGAACTCAATCTGTTTCACTGCTGAGGCGCCCTGGTTCAGGAACTCAATCTGTTTCACTGCTGAGGCGCCCTGGTTCAGGAACTCAATCTATTCATGTTTGAGCCAGTGGGTTCGACCCTGACTCATCTGACTTTGTCTGTGTCTCAGAAAGCATGTTAACATGTCTGCTATGTGTGTGACTGAATGCCTGTGTGTAGTTAACATGTCTGCTATGTGTGTGACTGAATGCCTTTGTGTAGTTAACATGTCTGCTATGTGTGTGACTGAATGCCTGTGTGTAGTTAACATGTCTGCTATGTGTGTGACTGAATGCTGGTGTGTAGTTAACATGTATGCTATGTGTGTGACTGAATGCCTGTGTGTAGTTAACATGTCTGCTATGTGTGTGACTGAATGCTGGTGTGTAATTAACATGTCTGCTATGTGTGTGACTGAATGCCTGTGTGTAGTTAACATGTCTGCTATGTGTGTGACTGAATGCTGGTGCGTAATTAACATGTCTGCTATGTGTGTGACTGAATGCTGGTGTGTAGTTAACATGTCTGCTATGTGTGTGACTGAATGCTGGTGTGTAGTTAACATGTCTGCTATGTGTGTGACTGAATGCTGGTGTGTAGTTAACATGTCTGCTATGTGTGTGACTGAACGCTGGTGTGTAGTTAACATGTCTGCTATGTGTGTGACTGAATGCTGGTGTGTAGTTAACATGTCTGCTATGTGTGTGACTGAATGCTGGCGTGTAGTTAACATGTCTGCTATGTGTGTGACTGAATGCTGGCGTGTAGTTAACATGTCTGCTATGTGTGTGACTGAATGCTGGTGTGTAGTTAACATGTCTGCTATGTGTGTGACTGAATGCCTGTGTGTAGTTACCATGTCTGCTATGTGTGTGACTGAATGCCTGTGTGTAGTTAACATGTCTGCTATGTGTGTGACTGAATGCTGGTGCGTAATTAACATGTCTGCTATGTGTGTGACTGAATGCCTGTGTGTAGTTAACATGTCTGCTATGTGTGTGACTGAATGCTGGTGTGTAGTTAACATGTCTGCTATGTGTGTGACTGAATGCTGGTGTGTAGTTAACATGTCTGCTATGTGTGTGACTGAATGCTGGCGTGTAGTTAACATGTCTGCTATGTGTGTGACTGAATTCTGGCGTGTAGTTAACATGTCTGCTATGTGTGTGACTGAATGCTGGTGTGTAGTTAACATGTCTGCTATGTGTGTGACTGAATGCCTGTGTGTAGTTACCATGTCTGCTATGTGTGTGACTGAATGCTGGTGTGTAGTTAACATGTCTGCTATGTGTGTGACTGAATGCTGGCGTGTAGTTAACATGTCTGCTATGTGTGTGACTGAATGCTAGTGTGTAATTAACATGTCTGCTATGTGTGTGACTGAATGCTGGCGTGTAGTTAACATGTCTGCTATGTGTGTGACTGAATGCTGGTGTGTAGTTAACATGTCTGCTATGTGTGTGACTGAATGCTGGTGTGTAGTTAACATGTCTGCTATGTGTGTGACTGAATGCTGGTGTGTAGTTAACATGTCTGCTATGTGTGTGACTGAATGCTGGTGTGTAGTTAACATGTCTGCTATGTGTGTGACTGAATGCTGGTGTGTAGTTAACATGTCTGCTATGTGTGTGACTGAATGCTGGTGTGTAGTTAACATGTCTGCTATGTGTGTGACTGAACGCTGGTGTGTAGTTAACATGTCTGCTATGTGTGTGACTGAATGCTGGTGTGTAGTTAACACGTCTGCTATGTGTGTGACTGAATGCTGGTGTGTAGTTAACATGTCTGCTATGTCAAACAATCAAATGTTTTTATAAAGTTCTTTTTATATCAGCCGATGTCATACATTGGCTAATACCACAACCCCCCGAGGTGCCTTATTGCTATTATGAACTGGTTACCAACGTAATTAGAGCAGTAAAAATAAACGTTTTGTCATACCCACGGCATACGGTCTGATATACCACGGCTGTCAGGCAATCAGCATTCAGGGATCATACCAACCAGTTTATAATCACCAATGACAACCAGAGAGAACTGACCGGCCGTGTGTGTGTGAGTGTTTGTGTCTTTTGTGTGTCTGAACAGTTTTGCTCCCTAACTGAAGACATTGTTTTCTGATGTGGGTCCTACTCTGGGCTTAACAGCCTACTGCCAGGCAAATATCATATGTTTCTGCGTTACAGAGAACAACTGGTCACAGAGTGTGTGTGGGCATGCGTCTGTGTGTATATGTAACAGCTTGCTTCTCTACCAATCCGGTTCTCTTCCATATTAATGAAACATGGAGATCCTCACACACTGTCTGAGCAGTTGGCATATGAAATCAATTCAGGCACAGCATGTCTATTTACTCCACTGTGTGTGAGGAGAGGGGGAGAGCAGCGACGATAGGAGAGGGGGTGAGATGTCTTGGCCTAGACCACTCTTTCTCACAGCCATTGTATGGACATCTGAGTTTCCACTACCCCATGGAGAGAGAGAGAGAGAGAGAGAGAGAGAGAGAGAGAGAGAGAGAGAGAGAGAGAGAGAGAGAGAGAGAGAGAGAGAGAGAGAGAGAGAACCCATTCCCCTTTATGGTCCTGGGGTCCGCTCAGCAACCAAGAATTCACAAAATGGGACAAACACCAAATTGAGACTCTGCATGCGGAATTCTGCAAAAATATCCTCCGTGTACAACGTAAAACTCCAAATAATGCATGCAGAGCAGAATCAGGCCAAAACCTTCTAATTATTTAAATCCAGAAAAGAGCCATTAAAATCTACAACCACCTAAAAGGAAGCGTTTCCCAAACCTTCCATAACAAAGCCATCACCTACAGAGAGATTAACCTGGAGAAGAGTCCCCTAAGCAAGCTGGTCCTGGGGCTCTGTTCACAAACACAAACAGACCCCGCAGAGCCCCAGGACAGCAACACAATTAGACCCAACCAAATCATGAGAAAACAAGAAGATAATTACTTGACACATTGGAAAGAATTAACAAAGAAACTGAGCAAACTAGAATGCTATTTGGCCCTAAACAGAGACCACACAGTGGCAGAATACCTGACCACCGTGACTGACCAAAATTAAGGAAAGCTTTAACTATGTACAGACTCAGTGAGCATAGCCTTGCTATTGAGAAAGGCCGCCGTAGGCAGACCTGTCTCTCAAGAGAAGACAGGCTATGTGAACACAGCCCACACCATGAGGTGTAAACTGAGCTGCACTTCCTAACCTCCCGCCAAATGTATGACCATATTAGAGACACATATTTCCCTCAGATTACACAGACCCACAAAGAATTTGAAAACAAACTAAATTTTTATAAACTCACATATCTATTGGGGGAAATACCAGTGTGCCATCACAGCAGCAAGATGTGTGACCTGTTGCCACAACAAAAGGGCAACCAGTGAAGAACAAACACCATTGTAAATACAACCCATATTAGTTTGTTTATTTTCCCTTTTGTACATTAACTATTTGCACATAATATGACATTTGAAATGTCTTTATTCTTTTTGAACCTTTGTGAGTGTAATGTTTACTGTTATTTAAAAATACATGTATATATATATTCACTTTTGTTTATTATCTATTTCACTTGCTTTGGCAATGTAAACATATGTTTCCCATGCCAATAAAGCCCTTATATTGAAAATTGAAATTGAATTGAAATTGAATTGAGAGAGAGAGAGGTGGAGAAAGAGATGGACCAGAGACAGAAAGAGAGAGAGCTGGGGTAGGGCTGTAAATTGAGCTCATGGTTAGTCTAGGTCACTGTGTCTGTAGGTTCAGGCTCTATATGATTCACGATCACACAGACACACACACACAGACACACATGCACACATACACACACAAACACACACACACACCCACACACACAGTTCACAGACCTGCTCTCAGGAGCATAAACATGCTTGCAGAGCTTAAGGTTTATTTTCACTCTGTTCTGAAAACAGGGAGCGGTCTAGTCCCACCTCGCACACCAACATCTGAATTAAATACTCCTAAAAGCTGACTGGGCTTTAAAAACACCATGATGTTATGTATCTACGTATTGGATGTATGTAAGTGCAGTGCTGGGTTTCCCCTACCCCTGAGAGAGAGTGAGAGAGGGAAGCATGGGTTTGCGTATGTGCCTGTATTTGTTGACAGAAACAGAAAGTTGTTTAGTCTGGGTCGATTGACCTCTGTCCTCTCCCTCCCTAACCTTTAACTTCTGACCTCTGACCTCTAACCTCCAACCCCTTCCTTAGCGATGGATGTCCTGGTGACAGAGCTCAATGTTCTGCTGAAGCTGCTGGACCACGAGACTCTGAGCTTTCCTACTGAGGAGAAGAAGACCTCTGTTAGGAACCTGCTGAAACAACTACAGCCCACAGGTAGGAGACTACAGACAGTTACAGCCCACAGGTAGGAGACTACAGATAGTTACAGCCCACAGGTAAGAGACTACAGACAGACAGCTACAGCCCACATGTAGGAGACTACAGACAGACAGCTACAGCCCCCAGGTAGGAGGCTACAGACAGACAGCTACAGCCCACATGTAGGAGACTACAGACAGACAGCTACAGCCCCCAGGTAGGAGGCTACAGACAGACAGCTACAGCCCACAGGTAGGAGACAAACAGAGGTACAGTGGGGCAAAAAAGTATTTAGTCAGCCACCAATTGTGCAAGTTCTCCAACTTAAAAAGATGAGAGAGGCCTGTAATTTTCATCATAGGTACACTTCAACTATGACAGACGAAATGAGAAAAAGAAATCCAGAAAATCACATTGTAGGATTTTTAATTTATTTATTTGCAAATTATGGTGGAAAATAAGTATTTGGTCAATAACAAAAGTTTATCTCAATACTTTGTTATATACCCTTTGTTGGCAATGACAGAGGTCAAACGTTTTCTGTAAGTCTTCACAAGGTTTTCACACACTGTTGCTGGTATTTTGGCCCATTCCTCCATGCAGATCTCCTCTAGAGCAGTGATGTTTTGGGGCTGTCGCTGGGCAACACAGACTTTCAACTCCCTCCAAAGATTTTCTATGGGGTTGAGATCTGGAGACTGGCTAGGCCACTCCAGGACCTTGAAATGCTTCTTACTGAAGCCACTTCTTCGTTGCGGGCGGTGTGTTTGGGATCATTGTCATGCTGAAAGACCCAGCCACGTTTCATCTTCAATGCCCTTGCTGATGGAAGGAGGTTTTCACTCAAAATCTCACGATACATGGCCCCATTCATTCTTTCCTTTACACGGATCAGTCGTCCTGGTCCCTTTGCAGAAAAACAGCCCCAAAGCATGATGTTTCCACCCCCATGCTTCACAGTAGGTATGGTGTTCTTTGGATGCAACTCAGCATTCTTTGTCCTCCAAACATGACGAGTTGAGTTTTTACCAAAAAGTTCTATTTTGGTTTCATCTGACCATATGACATTCTCCCAATCCTCATCTGGATCATCCAAATGCTCTCTAGCAAACTTCAGACGGGCCTGAACATGTACTGGCTTAAGCAGGGGGACACGTCTGGCACTGCAGGATTTGAGTCCCTGGCGGCGTAGTGTGTTACTGATGGTAGGCTTTGTTACTTTGGTCCCAGCTCTCTGCAGGTCATTCACTAGGTCCCCCCTTGTGGTTCTGGGATTTTTGCTCACCGTTCTTGTGATCATTTTGACCCCACGGGGTGAGATCTTGCGTGGAGCCCCAGATCGAGGAAGATTATCAGTGGTCTTGTATGTCTTCCATTTCCTAATAATTGCTCCCACAGTTGATTTCTTCAAACCAAGCTGCTTACCTATTGCAGATTCAGTCTTCCCAACCTGGTGCAGGTCTACAATTTTGTTTCTGGTGTCCTTTGACAGCTCTTTGGTCTTGGCCATAGTGGAGTTTGGAGTGTGACTGTTTGAGGTTGTGGACAGGTGTCTTTTATACTGATAACAAGTTCAAACAGGTGCCATTAATACAGGTAACGAGTGGAGGACAGAGGAGCCTCTTAAAGAAGAAGTTACAGGTCTGTGAGAGCCAGACATCTTGCTTGTTTGTATGTGACCAAATACTTATTTTCCACCATAATTTGCAAATAAATTCATTAAAAATCCTACAATGTGATTTTCTGGATTTTTTTTCCTCATTTTGTCTGTCATAGTTGAAGTGTACCTATGATGAAAATTACAGGCCTCTCTCATCTTTTTAAGTGAGAGAACTTGCACAATTGGTGGCTGACTAAATACTTTTTTGCCCCACTGTATAGACCAGACCGGGATTCAAATTCTATTTGAAATCCTTCAAATCCTTTTTAGCTTTTGCTTTAGTCTGCCAGAGTGCCAGATGGAAGGGGGTTTGTACAGGCAAACTCATTCAAGCACAGATGCTTCAATGTATTGATTATTATTTTAATTTTATTTAACTTTTATTTAACTAGGAAAGTCAAAATGATTTCAAATAGTAATTGAACCCCGGTCTGGTATAGACAGCGATAGACAGATAGGAACCGACAGACAGTAAACAGAAACATCACAGATAAAGTGAAATCAAACAATATAATATGTTTATAAAAGTGTGTTTATACAGTATATTTTGTTTCCATCTTTCCCCCAGTGACAGGACCAGACTACTTGTACATGAACACGTCAGTCTACAGACACGGCACCAGCTTTGTGGAATCCCTCTTCGAGACCTTTGGTGAGTTTGATACTAACTTTATTTGAACAACCAGGGGATTAATAAAGGAGAAGTTAAAGATTTTACAACAGTTTCTCCTGGCCCATAGACTATTTTCAGGGTGAGCAACCGCCTAACTTGTAAAATTGTAAAAGTTGTAAAATCCTGAACTTTCCCTTTAACTGTCTTCTACCTCTCTGTCCAGACTGTGACCTGGGGGAGCTGAAAGACATGACAGAGGACCAGAAACAGAAGCAGGACACACACACAGACACACACACAGACACACACACTGACACACACAGAGACGACACAATACCCTCGAAACAGGTGAGCTACACATTACACACATTCACTGTTCCTGTGTGTTCATACATATGTTTTTTTGTGTGTCTATGAATCTGAAGTACTGTATATCAATCCTAGTAACCATTGAATCGTTCCCCTCAACAACAATGACGCTCTGGAATTAAATCATAGCTGGCCCATGTGCAACATAAGCTATGATATCACCCTGTACATAAAGGGGTGGGGGGATGACAGAGGTATGGCAGTAAGGGAGGATGACAGAGGTATGGCTGTAATGGGGATGACAGAGGTATGGCAGTAAGGGAGGATGACAGAAGTATGGCAGTAAGGGAGGATGACAGAGGTATGGCAGTAAGGGAGATGACAGAGAGGTATGGCAGTAAGGGGATGACAGAGGTATGGCAGTAAGGGAGGATGACAGAGAGGTATGGCAGTAAGGGGGATGACAGAGAGGTATGGCAGTAATGGAGGATGACAGAGAGGTATGGCAGTAAGGGAAGATGACAGAGAGGTATGGCAGTTAGAAAGATGTGAACAGGACAGACAAGACAGATGGTTCTGGAGTGTAGCACTGTCTCTTGCTCTCTCTCTCTCTCTCTCTCTCTCTCTCTCTCTCTCTCTCTCTCTCTCTCTCTCTCTCTCTCTCTCTCTCTCTCTCTCTCGCCCTCTCTTGCTTTCTTTCTCACCCTCTCTCTGTCTCTTTGTCTCTGCAGCTGCAGGGCAGTTATAACAAGTCCCTCTATCTTTCAGTCAGTGTCCGTATGTCAGTCTCCTCTGAGACCTACTACAGCTCCCCACTGAACTTTTAACAGTTAGTGAGAGAGAAGGAGGGGGGAGAGGGAGAGAGAGAGGGGGGGTGCAGTGAGAAAGACAATAGAGAGTGAGAGGTAGAGAGACAGGCAGACAGAGGCGAGAGAGAGAAGGAGAGACTAAAAGACAGAGAGAAGAAGAGAGACAGAGAGAGAGAGAGAGAGAGAGAGAGAGAGAGAGAGAGAGAGAGAGAGGGATAGAGAGAGAGTGACAGAGGGAGGGAGAGAGAAATAAAGAGACAGACAGTGATAGACAGGGGATTTTCTGTCTGCACATGCTTGTCACTGTTAGATGATCCACATAGTGCTCTCTGTCTTATTGATTCCCAACAGTGTTCCTGATCCTCCATAGTGTTATATAATCTTCCATAGTGTCAGGTGATCCCCCATAGTGTTAGATGATCCTCCATAGTGTTATATGATCCTCCATAGTGTAAGATGATCCTCCATGGTGTTAGATGATCCTCCATAGTGTTATATGATCTCCCATAGTGTTTTGTT
Source organism: Brachymystax lenok tsinlingensis (assembly GCA_030435695.1). Lineage (NCBI taxonomy): Eukaryota > Metazoa > Chordata > Actinopteri > Salmoniformes > Salmonidae > Brachymystax > Brachymystax lenok. Next base: position 29,273,548 of record CM059784.1, on the reverse strand, counting down.
TCCATCTTTCCACCAGTGACAGGGCCAGACTGCTTGTACATGAACACGTCAGTCTCTCTGTCTTACTGATTCCCAATATTGTTTCTGATCCTCCATAGTGTTAGATGATCCTCCATAGTTTTAGAGTATCCTCCATAGTGTTAGATGATCCTCCATAGTGTTAGATGATCCTCCGTAGTGTTAGATGATCCTCCATAGTGTTAGATGATCCTGCATAGTGTTATATGATCCTCCATAGTGTTAGATGATCCTCCGTAGTGTTAGATGATCCTGCATAGTGTTATATGATCCTCCATAGTGTTAGATGATCCTCCGTAGTGTTAGATGATCCTCCATAGTGTTAGATGATCCTCCATAGTGTTAGATGGTCCGCCATAGTGTTATATGATCCTCCATAGTGTTAGATGATCCTCCAAAGTGTTATATGATCCTCCATAGTGTTAGATGATCCTCCATAGTGTTAGATGATCCTCCATAGTGTTATATGATCCTCCATAGTGTTAGATGATCCCCCATAGTGTTAGATGATCCTCCATAGTGTTAGATGATCCTCCGTAGTGTTAGATGATCCTCCAAAGTTTTAGAGTATCCTCCATAGTGTTAGATGATCCTCCATAGTGTTAGATGATCCTCCATAGTGTTATATGATCCTCCATAGTGTTAGATGATCCTCCATAGTGTTATAAGATCCTCCATAGTGTTATGTGATCCTCCATAGTGTTAGATGATCCTCCATAGTTTTAGAGTATCCTCCATAGTGTTATGTGATCCTCCATAGTGTTAGATGATCCTCCATAGTGTTAGAGTATCCTCCATAGTGTTAGATGATCCTCCATAGTGTTAGATGATCCTCCATAGTTTTAGAGTATCCTCCATAGTGTTAGATGATCCTCCATAGTGTTAGATGATCCTCCATAGTGTTAGATGATCCTGCATAGTGTTATATGATCCTCCATAGTGTTAGATGATCCTCCATAGTGTTAGATGATCCTCCATAGTGTTAGATGATCCTCCATAGTGTTAGATGATCCTCCATAGTGTTAGATGATCCGCCATAGTGTTATATGATCCTCCATAGTGTTAGATGATCCTCCAAAGTGTTATATGATCCTCCATAGTGTTAGATGCTCCTCCATAGTGTTAGATGATCCTCCATAGTGTTATATGATCCTCCATAGTGTTAGATGCTCCTCCATAGTGTTAGATGATCCTCCATAGTGTTATATGATCCTCCATAGTGTTAGATGATCCCCATAGTGTTAGATGATCCTCCATAGTGTTAGATGATCCTCCGTAGTGTTAGATGATCCTGCATAGTGTTAGACGATCCTCCATAGTGTTAGATGATCCTCCATAGTGTTAGATGATCCTCTATAGTGTTATATGATCCTCCATAGTGTTATATGATCCCCCATAGTGTTAGATGATCCTCCATAGTGTTATAAGATCCTCCATAGTGTTAGATGATCCTCCATAGTGTTAGATGATCCTCCATAGTGTTATATGATCCTCCGTAGTGTTAGATGATCCTCCATAGTGTTAGATGATCCTCCATAGTGTTAGATGATCCTCCGTAGTGTTAGATGATCCTCCATAGTTTTAGAGTATCCTCTATAGTGTTAGATGATCCTCCATAGTGTTAGATGATCCTCCATAGTGTTAGATGATCCTCCGTAGTGTTAGATGATCCTCCATAGTTTTAGAGTATCCTCTATAGTGTTAGATGATCCTCCATAGTGTTAGATGATCATCCATAGTGTTATATGATCCTCTATAGTGTTATATGATCCTCCATAGTGTTATATGATCCCCCATAGTGTTAGATGATCCTCCATAGTGTTTTTTAGATCCTCCATAGTGTTATGTGATCGTCCATAGTGTTTGATGATCCTCCATAGTGTTATATGATCCTCCATAGTGTTAGAGTATCCTCCATAGTGTTAGATGATACTCCATAGTGTTAGATGATCCTCCATAGTTTTAGAGTATCCTCCATAGTGTTAGATGATCCTCCATAGTGTTAGATGATCCTCCATAGTGTTTTATGATCCTCTATAGTGTTATATGATCCTCCATAGTGTTATATGATCCCCCATAGTGTTAGATGATCCTCCATAGTGTTTTAAGATCCTCCATAGTGTTATGTGATCGTCCATAGTGTTAGATGATCCTCCATACTGTTATATGATCCTCCATAGTGTTAGAGTATCCTCCATAGTGTTAGATGATCCTCCATAGTGTTAGATGATCCTCCATAGTTTTAGAGTATCCTCCATAGTGTTAGATGATCCTCCATAATGTTAGATGATCCTCCATAGTTTTAGATGATCCTGCATAGTGTTATATGATCCTCCATAGTGTTATACGTTCCTCCATAGTGTTAGATGATCCTCCATAGTTTTAGAGTATCCTCCATAGTGTTAGATGATCCTCCATAATGTTAGATGATCCTGCATAGTGTTATATGATCCTCCATAGTGTTAGATGATCCTCCATAGTGTTAGATGATCCTCCATAGTGTTAGATGATCCTCCATAGTGTTAGATGATCCTCCATAGTGTTAGATGATCCGCCATAGTGTTATATGATCCTCCATAGTGTTAGATGATCCTCCAAAGTGTTATATGATCCTCCATAGTGTTAGATGCTCCTCCATAGTGTTAGATGATCCTCCATAGTGTTATATGATCCTCCATAGTGTTAGATGCTCCTCCATAGTGTTAGATGATCCTCCATAGTGTTATATGATCCTCCATAGTGTTAGATGATCCCCCATAGTGTTAGATGATCCTCCATAGTGTTAGATGATCCTCCGTAGTGTTAGATGATCCTGCATAGTGTTAGACGATCCTCCATAGTGTTAGATGATCCTCCATAGTGTTAGATGATCCTCTATAGTGTTATATGATCCTCCATAGTGTTATATGATCCCCCATAGTGTTAGATGATCCTCCATAGTGTTATAAGATCCTCCATAGTGTTAGATGATCCTCCATAGTGTTAGATGATCCTCCATAGTGTTATATGATCCTCCGTAGTGTTAGATGATCCTCCATAGTGTTAGATGATCCTCCATAGTGTTAGATGATCCTCCGTAGTGTTAGATGATCCTCCATAGTTTTAGAGTATCCTCTATAGTGTTAGATGATCCTCCATAGTGTTAGATGATCATCCATAGTGTTATATGATCCTCTATAGTGTTATATGATCCTCCATAGTGTTATATGATCCCCCATAGTGTTAGATGATCCTCCATAGTGTTTTTTAGATCCTCCATAGTGTTATGTGATCGTCCATAGTGTTTGATGATCCTCCATATTGTTATATGATCCTCCATAGTGTTAGAGTATCCTCCATAGTGTTAGATGATACTCCATAGTGTTAGATGATCCTCCATAGTTTTAGAGTATCCTCCATAGTGTTAGATGATCCTCCATAGTGTTAGATGATCCTCCATAGTGTTTTATGATCCTCTATAGTGTTATATGATCCTCCATAGTGTTATATGATCCCCCATAGTGTTAGATGATCCTCCATAGTGTTTTAAGATCCTCCATAGTGTTATGTGATCGTCCATAGTGTTAGATGATCCTCCATACTGTTATATGATCCTCCATAGTGTTAGAGTATCCTCCATAGTGTTAGATGATCCTCCATAGTGTTAGATGATCCTCCATAGTTTTAGAGTATCCTCCATAGTGTTAGATGATCCTCCATAATGTTAGATGATCCTCCATAGTTTTAGATGATCCTGCATAGTGTTATATGATCCTCCATAGTGTTATACGTTCCTCCATAGTGTTAGATGATCCTCCATAGTGTTATATGATCCTCCATAGTGTTATGTGATCCTCCATAGCGTTATTTGATCCTCCATAGTTTTAGAGTATCCTCCATAGTGTTAAATGATCCCCCATAGTGTTAGATGATCCTCCATAGTGTTAGATGATCCACAATAGTGTTAGATGATCCTCCATAGTGTTAGATGATCCTCCATAGTGTTAGAGTATCCTCCATAGCGTTATATGATCCTCCATAGTGTTATATGATCCTCCATAGTGTTAGATGATCCCCCATAGTGTTAGATGATCCCCCATAGCGTTAGATGATCCACAATCGTGTTAGATGATCCTCCATAATGTTAGATGATCCTCCATAGTGTTATATGATTCTCCATAGTGTTATATGATTCTCCACATTGTTAGATGATCCTCCATAGTGTTATATGATCCTCCATAGTGTTATATGATCCCCCATAGTGTTAGATGATCCCCCATAGTGTTAGATGATCCTCCATAGTGTTAGATGATCCTCCATAGTGTTATATGATCCTCTATTGTGTTATATGATCCTCCATAGTGTTATATGATCCTCCATAGTGTTAGATGATCCTCCATAGTGTTTTAAGATCCTCCATAGTGTTATGTGATCCTCTATAGTGTTAGATGATCCTCCATAGTGTTATATGATCCTCCATAGTGTTAGAGTATCCTCCATAGTGTTAGATGATCCTCCATAGTGTTAGATGATCCTCCATAGTTTTAGAGTATCCTCCATAGTGTTAGATGATCCTCCATAGTGTTAGATGATCCTCCATAGTTTTAGATGATCCTGCATAGTGTTATATGATCCTCCATAGTGTTATATGATCCTCCATAGTGTTAGATGATCCTCCATAGTGTTATATTATCCTCCATAGTGTTAGATGATCCTCCATAGTGTTAGATGATCCTCCATAGTGTTAGATGATCCTCCGTAGTGATTGATGATCCTCCATAGTGTTATATGATCCTCTATAGTGTTATATGATCCTCCATAGTGTTATATGATCCCCCATAGTGTTAGATGATCCTCCATAGTGTTATAAGATCCTCCATAGTGTTAGATGATCCTCTATAGTGTTATATGATCCTCCATAGTGTTATATGATCCCCCGTAGTGTTAGATGATCCTCCGTAGTGTTATAAGATCCTCCATAGTGTTATGTGATCCTCCATAGCATTATTTGATCCTCCATAGTTTTAGAGTATCCTCCATAGTGTTAAATGATCCCCCATAGTGTTATATAATCTTCCATAGTGTCAGATGATCCCCCATAGTGTTAGATGATCCTCCATAGTGTTATATGATCCTCCATAGTGTAAGATGATCCTCCATGGTGTTAGATGATCCTCCATAGTGTTATATGATCTCCCATAGTGTTTTGTTTCCATCTTTCCACCAGTGACAGGGCCAGACTGCTTGTACATGAACAAGTCAGTCTCTCTGTCTTACTGATTCCCAATATTGTTTCTGATCCTCCATAGTGTTAGATGATCCTCCATAGTGTTAGATGATCCTCCATAGTGTTATATGATCCTCTATAGTGTTATATGATCCTCCATAGTGTTATATGATCCCCCATAGTGTTAGATGATCCTCCATAGTGTTTTAAGATCCTCCATAGTGTTATGTGATCGTCCATAGTGTTAGATGATCCTCCATAGTGTTATATGATCCTCCATAGTGTTAGAGTATCCTCCATAGTGTTAGATGATCCTCCATTGTGTTAGATGATCATCCATAGTTTTAGAGTATCCTCCATAGTGTTAGATGATCCTCCACAGTGTTAGATGATCCTCCATAGTTTTAGAGTATCCTCCATAGTGTTAGATGATCCTCCATAGTGTTAGATGATCCTCCATAGTGTTATATGATCCTCTATAGTGTTATATGATCCTCCATAGTGTTATATGATCCCCCATAGTGTTAGATGATCCTCCATAGTGTTTTAAGATCCTCCATAGTGTTATGTGATCGTCCATAGTGTTAGATGATCCTCCATAGTGTTATATGATCCTCCATAGTGTTAGAGTATCCTCCATAGTGTTAGATGATCCTCCATAGTGTTAGATGATCCTCCATAGTTTTAGAGTATCCTCCATAGTGTTAGATGATCCTCCATAGTGTTAGATGATCCTCCATAGTTTTAGATGATCCTGCATAGTGTTATATGATCCTCCATAGTGTTTTAAGATCCTCCATAGTGTTATGTGATCGTCCATAGTGTTAGATGGTCCTCCATAGTGTTATATGATCCTCCATAGTGTTAGAGTATCCTCCATAGTGTTAGATGATCCTCCATAGTGTTAGATGATCCTCCATAGTTTTAGAGTATCCTCCATAGTGTTAGATGATCCTCCATAGTGTTAGATGATCCTCCATAGTTTTAGATGATCCTGCATAGTGTTATATGATCCTCCATAGTGTTATACGTTCCTCCATAGTGTTAGATGATCCTCCATAGTGTTATATGATCCTCCATAGTGTTAGATGATCCTCCATAGTGTTATATTATCCTCCATAGTGTTAGATGATCCCCCATAGTGTTAGATGATCCTCCATAGTGTTAGATGATCCTCCGTAGTGTTAGATGATCCTCCATAGTGTTATATGATCCTCCATAGTGTTATATGATCCTCCATAGTGTTATATGATCCCCCATAGTGTTAGATGATCCTCCATAGTGTTAGATAATCCTCCTTAGTGTTAGATGATCCTCCATAGTGTTAGATAATCCTCCATAGTGTTAGATGATCCCCCATAGTGTTAGATGATCCTCCATAGTGTTATAAGATCCTCCATAGTGTTATGTGATCCTCCATAGCGTTATATGATCCTCCATAGTGTTAAATGATCCCCCATAGTGTTAGATGATCCTCCATAGTGTTATATGATCTTCCATAGTGTTAGATGATCTTCCATAGTGTTATATGATCCTCCATAGAGTTATATGATCCTCCATAGTTTTAGAGTATCCTCCATAGTGTTAGATGATCCTCCATAGTGTTAGATGATCCTCCATAGTGTTATATGATCCTCCATAGTGTTATATGATCCTCCATAGTGTTAGATGATCCTCCATAGTGTTATATGATCCTCCATAGTGTTATATGATCCCCCATAGTGTTAGATGATCCCCCATAGTGTTAGATGATCCTCCATAGTGTTAGATGATCCTCCATAGTGTTATATGATCCCCCATAGTGCTAGATGATCCTCCATAGTGTTAGATGATCCTCCATAGTGTTATATGATCTTCCATAGTGTTAGATGATCTTCCATAGTGTTATATAATCCTCCATAGTGTTATATGATGCTCCATAGTGTTATATGATCCTCCATAGTTTTAGAGTATCCTCCATAGTGTTAGATGATCCTCCATAGTGTTAGATGATCCTCCATAGTGTTATATGATCCTCCATAGTGTTATATGATCCTCCATAGTGTTAGATGATCCTCCGTAGTGTTAGATGATCCTCCATAGTTTTAGAGTATCCTCCATAGTGTTAAATGATCCGCCATAGTGTTATATAATCCTCCATAGTGTTATATGATGCTCCATAGTGTTATATGATCCTCCATAGTTTTAGAGTATCCTCCATAGTGTTAGATGATCCTCCATAGTGTTAGATGATCCTCCATAGTGTTATATGATCCTCCATAGTGTTATATGATCCTCCATAGTGTTAGATGATCCTCCGTAGTGTTAGATGATCCTCCATAGTTTTAGAGTATCCTCCATAGTGTTAGATGATCCTCCATAGTGTTAGATGATCCTCCATAGTGTTAGATGATCCTGCATAGTGTTATATGATCCTCCATAGTGTTAGATGATCCTCCATAGTGTTAAATGATCCTCCATAGTGTTAGATGATCTGCCATAGTGTTATATGATCCTCCATAGTGTTAGATGATCCTCCATAGTGTTATATGATTCCCCATAGTATTAGATGATCCTCCATAGTGTTAGATGATCCTCCATAGTGTTATATGATCCTTCATAGTGTTAGATGATCCCCCATAGTGTTAGATTATCCTCCATAGTGTTAGATGATCCTCCATAGTTTTAGAGTATCCTCCATAGTGTTAGATGATCCTCCATAGTGTTAGATGATCCCCCATAGTGTTAGGTGATCCTCCATAGTGTTATAAGATCCTCCATAGTGTTATGTGATCCTCCATAGTGTTATATGATCCCCCATAGTGTTGCTGATCCCCCATTGTGCTTTCAGAGCTCATCCATCATTCTGAGGTGTGGTGGAGTGTTTCCTGTCTTGTCCCATTCTACACTCATTTTCAAAGTGACTTTGCTTTGCACTGTGTGTGTGTGTACGTTCATGCGTGCATGTGATTCATCTATAAATTGCAAACAAACTGTTGTTTTTCATTGGTGTGTATTGGTGTGTAATATGTCATATAAGTGCAGTACCTGTGTTTACCTATCCAATAGAGCAATCCAGACTCCTTTTCCCCCCGCTCATCAGAGACCCCTCCGCCCCTGCCCACCACCCCCCCTCCTGAGGCTTACTATGAAGAGGCAGTACCTCTCAGCCCTGGCAAGCAGCCAGAGTACATCACCACCCGCAGTAGCTCCAGCCCTCCTAACTCCATAGAGGATGGGTACTATGAGGATGCAGAGAACAACTCTCCTTCTACCTGCATCAAAGGACGACAACGCAAAAACTCTTGTGAGTCAAATGTAGTAGAAAACATATCCCACAGTACCACAACGAGACCAGATACATAGCTTCTGGTCTGTGTGGTTACAACTCCCTTTTCAGGGTGACATTGACATTTTGTTCTTTGTAATAAACATGTGCAGACGTATGTATGTGTGAGTGTGTGTGTGTGTGTGTGTGTGTGTGTGTGTGTGTGTGTGTGTGTGTGTGTGTGTGTGTGTGTGTGTGTGTGTGTGTGTGTGTGTGTGTGTGTGTGTGTGTGTGTGTGTGTGTGTGTGTGTGTGTGTGTGTGTGTGTGTGTGTCTTTTCTACAATCAAGAGAGAAGTGTGTTAACATTTCACTCCTAAAGACATTTTGAAGAGTTTGTATTCCTTAACACAGACAACTGTAGTTTCTTCTGATTGGTCTCAGTCTAACTGTAGTTTCTTCTGATTGGTCTCAGTCTAACTGTAGTTTATTCTGATTGGTCTCAGTCTGACTGTAGTTTATTCTGATTGGTCTCAGTCAGACTGTAGTATCTTCTGATTGGTCTCAGTCTAACTGTAGTTTCTTGGTCTCTCCCTCTCCCCAGACAATGACTCTGATGCTCTGAGTAGTTCCTATGAGTCGTATGAGGAGGATGAAGAGGAAAGGGGAGCAGGGCCAGGGTCCAGGCTGACCCACCACTGGCCTAGTGATGAGAGCTCCATGCTCCCTGTCAGGGACTGTAGGATATGTGCCTTCCTGCTGCGAAAGAAACGCTTTGGACAGTGGGCCAAACAACTGACTGTCATACGGGACAACAGGCTACAGGTATACACACATATAGACACAGGCACAAATACACACACACACACACCTCCACACACAGACACACACAGACACACACACACATACACAAAAACACACACACAATCCTTAACCCCTGTGTTCTCTCCTCCAGTGCTATAAGAGCTCTAAGGACGTGTCCCCGTATGTTGACTTGCCCCTGCCCCTGTGCACTGTGGTCTACATCCCTAAAGAGGGACGCAGGAAGAGACATGAGCTGAGGTTCACTCCACCCAGCGGAGAGGCTCTGGTCCTGGCTGTGCAGAGCAGGGAGCAGGCACATAGGTGGCTCAGGGTGAGGAAAACACACACACACACATTCTGTCACACACACATACACACACCTGTCACACACACACCTGTCACACACACACTTTTCATTTCCCTTTCCTCATCCATGTGTGTGGTTGTGTGTATGTATGTATGTATGTATGTCTGTGTCTGTCTGTCTGTCTGTCTGTCTGTCTGTCTGTCTGTCTGTGTGTGTGTGTGTGTGTGTGTGTGTGTGTGTGTGTGTGTGTGTGTGTGTGTGTGTGTGTGTGTGTGTGTGTGTGTGTGTGTGTGTGTGTGTGTGTGTGTGTGCTCTCAGGTGGTCCATAAAGTGAGTCAGGGAAAAGGACCAGAAGAGTCCACTTCTCCCATGATGCCCAGAAAGACTGAGCTGGACAAGGTGTGTGTTACACTAGAGACCGTGTGTGTTACAGTAGAGTCAGGGTGTGTTACAATATAGTCAGTGTGTGTTACAATAGAGTCAGGGTGTGTTATAATAGAGTCAGTGTGTGTTACAATAGAGTCAGTGTGTGTTACAATAGAGTCAGGGTGTGTTACAGTAGAGTCAGTGTGTGTTACACTAGAGGCAGTGTGTTACAATAGAGTCAGTGTGTGGTACACTAGAGTCAGTGTGTGTTACACTAGAGTCAGGGTGTGTTATAATAGAGTCAGTGTGTGTTACACTAGAGTCAGTGTGTTTTACACTAGAGGCAGTGTGTGTTACACTAGAGTCAGGGTGTGTTATAATAGAGTCAGTGTGTGTTACACTAGAGTCAGTGTGTGTTACACTAGAGTCAGTGTGTGTTACACCAGAGGCAGTGTGCGTTACAATAGAGTCAGTGTGTGTTACAATAGAGTCCGTGTGTTACAATAGAGTCAGTGTGTGGTACATTAGAGTCAGAGTCTGCTACAATAGAGTCAGTGTGTGTTACAATAGAGTCAGTGTGTGTTACACTAGAGGCAGTGTGTGTTACACTAGAGGCAGTGTGTGTTACACTAGAGTCAGTGTGTGTTACACTAGAGTCAGTGTGTGTTTGTGTGTTGAAACCCAATAGATTCCACATCCTAAATACAGAATAACAGAGAAAAATAACAGAACAACAGAATAATAACAAAACAACAGAATAATAACAGAACAACATAATGAAAGTAGAACAACAGAATCATAACAGAACAACAGAATAAAAGTAGAACAACAGAATAATTACAGATGAATAGAATAATAACAGAACAACATAATAATAGGTCCATAAAGTGAGTCAGGGAATATAACACAGTCAGGTGTGTTACAATAGAGTCAGGGTGTGTTACAATAGAGTCACTATGTGCTACACTAGAGTCAGTGTGTGTTACAATAGAGTCAGTGTGTGTTACATTAGAGGCAGTGTGTGTTACACTAGAGTCAGTGTGTGTTTGTGTGTTGAAACCCAATAGATTCCACATCCTAAATACAGAATAACAGAGAAAAATAACAGAACAACAGAATAATAACAAAACAACAGAATAATAACAGAACCACATAATGAAAGTAGAACAACAGAATCATAACAGAACAACAGAATAATAACAGAACAACATAATAATAGTAGAACAACAGAATAATAGAAGAACAACTGAATGATAGTAGAACAACAGATAATAGTAGAACAACAGAATAATAGTAGAACAACTGAATGATAACAGAACAACAGAATAATAACAGAACAACAGAATAATAGGTGAAGAAGAGAATAATTACAGATCAACAGAAAAACAGTAGAACAACAGAATCATAACAGAACAACATATTAATAGTAGAACAACAGAATAATAACAGATCAACAGAATAATAACAGAACAACAATTAATAGTAGAATAACAGAATAAAAACAGAAAAACATAATAATAACAGAACAACAGAAAAATATTATAACAACATGATGAAAGTAGAACAACAGAATAAATACAGAACAACAGAATAGTAACATGACAACAGAATAATAGTAGAACAACATAATAACAACAGAACAACAGAATAATAACAGAACAACATAATAATAGCAGAACAACAGAATAATAGAAGAACAACAGAATAATAGTATAACAACAGATAATAGTATAACAACAGAATAATAGTAGAACAACTGAATGATAACAGAACAACAGAATAATAACAGAACAACAGAATAATAGGTGAACAAGAGAATAATTACAGATCAACAGAATAACAGTAGAACAACAGAATAATAACAGATCAACAGAATAATAACAGAACATTAGAATAATAACAGAACAACATAATAATAACAGAACAACATAATAATAGTAGAACAACATAATAACAACAGAACAACAGAAAAATATTATAACAACATGATGAAAGTAGAACAACAGAATAAATACAGAACAACAGAATAGTAACATGAATAGAGAATAATAGTAGAACAACATTATAACAACAGAACAACAGAAAAATATTAGAACAACATAATTAAAGTAGAACAACAGAATAATAACAGAACAACAGAATAATAACAGAACAACAGAATAATGACAGAACAACAGAATAATAGTAGAACAACAGAATATTAGTAGAACAACTGAATAATAACAGAACAAAAGAATAATAACAGAACAACAGAATAATAGTAGAACAACAGAGTAATAACAGATCAAAAGAATAACAGTAGAACAATAGAATAAAAACAGAACAACAGAATAATAGTAGAACAACAGAATAATAACAGATGAACAGAATATTAACAGAACAACAAATAATAGTAGAACAACAGAATAATGACAGAACAACAGAATAATAGTAGAACAACTGAATGATAACAGAACAACAGAATAATAACAGAACAACAGAATAATAGTAGTACAAGAGAATAATTACAGATCAACAGAATAACAGTAGAACAACATAATAATACCAGAACAACAGAATAATAGTAGAACAACAGAATAATAACAGAACAACAGAATCGTAGTATAAAATAATAATATCAGAACAACAGAATAGTACTAGAAAAACAGAAAAATAACAGAAAAACAAATTAATAACAGAACAACAGAATAATAACAGAACAACAGAATCGTAGTATAAAATAATAATATCAGAACAACAGAATAGTACTAGAAAAAAAGAGAAATAACAGAAAAACAAATTAATAACAGAACAACAGAATAATAACAGAACAACAGAATAGTAACAGAACAACAAATAATAACAGAACAACAGAATAATAACAGAACAACAGAATAATAACAGAACAACAGAATAATAGTAGAACAACAGAATAATAACAGATGAACAGAATAATAACAGAACAACAAATAATAGTAGAACAACAGAATAATGACAGAACAACAGAATAATAGTAGAACAACTGAATGATAACAGAACAACAGAATAATAACAGAACAACAGAATAATAGTAGAACAACAGAATAATGACAGAACAACAGAATAATAGTAGAACAACAGAATAATGACAGATCAACAGAATAACAGTAGAACAACAGAATAATAGTAGTACAAGAGAATAATTACAGATCAACAGAATAACAGTAGAACAACATAATAATACCAGAACAACAGAATAATAGTAGAACAATAGAATAATAACAGAACAACAGAATCGTAGTATAAAAGAATAATATCAGAACAACAGAATAATAACAGAACAACAGAATAATAACAGAAAAACAGAATAGTAACACAACAACAGAATAATAACTGAACAATATAATAATAGTAGAACAACAGAAAAATAACAGAACAACAGAATAATAACAGAACAACAGAATAGTAACAGAACAACAAATAATAACAGAACAACAGAATAATAACAGAACAACAGAATAATAACAGAACAACAGAATAATAACAGAACAACAGAATAGTAACAGAACAACAAATAATAACAGAACAACAGAATAATAACAGAACAACAGAATAATAACAGAACAACAGAATAATAGTAGAACAACATAATAACAACAGAACAACAGAAAGATATTATAACAACATAATGAAAGTAGAACAACAGAATAAATACAGAACAACTGAATAGTAACATGACAACAGAATAATAGTAGAACAACAGAATAAAAACAGATCAACAGAATAATAACATAATAACAGAATAATAACAAAACAACAGAATAATAACAGAACAACAGAATAATAACAGAACAACAGAATAGTAACATGACAACAGAATAATAGTAGAACAACAGAATAATAACAGATCAACAGAATAATAACAGAACAACAAATAATAGTAGAACAATAGAATAATAACAGAACAACATAATAATAACATAATAACAGAATAATAACAAAACCACAGAAGAATAAAAATACAACAGATAAATAACAGAAAAACAGAATAATGACAGAACAACAGAATAATAACAGAACAACAGATTAATTACAAAACAACAGAATAATAATAGAAACACAGAATAATAACAGAACAACATATTAATAGTAGAACAACAGAATAATAAAAGATCAACAGAATAATAACAGAACAACAAATAATAGTAGAACAACAGAATAATAACAGAACAACATAATAATAACAGAACAACAGAATAATAACACAACAACAGAATAATAACAGAACAACAGAATAATAGTAGAACAACATAATAACAACAGAACAACAGAAAATATTATAACAACATAATGAAAGTAGAACAACAGAATAAATACAGAACAACAGAATAGTAACATGACAACAGAATAATAACAGAACAACAGAATAATAACAGAACAACAGAATAATAACAGATCAACAGAATAATAACAGAACAACAAACAATAGTAGAACAACAGAATAATAACAAAACAACAGAATAATAACAGAACAACAGAATAATAACAGAACAACAGAATAATAACAGAACAACAGAATAATAGTAGAACAACAGAATAATTACAGATGAATAGAATAATAACAGAACAACAAATAATAGTAGAACAACAGAATAATGACAGAACAACAGAATAATAGTAGAACAACAGAATAATAACAGAACAACAGAATAATAACAGAACAACAGAATAATAACAGAACAACAGAATAATAACAGATCAACAGAATAATAACAGAACAACAAACCATTGTAGAACAACAGAATAATAACAAAACAACAGAATAATAACAGAACAACAGAATAATAACAGAACAACAGAATAATAACAGAACAACAGAATAATAGTAGAACAACAGAATAATTACAGATGAATAGAATAATAACAGAACAACAAATAATAGTAGAACAACAGAATAATGACAGAACAACAGAATAATAGTAGAACAACAGAATAATAGTAGAACAACTGAATGATAACAGAACAACAGAATAATAACAGAACAACAGAATAAAAGTAGAACAAGAGAATAATTACAGATCAACAGAATAACAGTAGAACAACAGAATAATAACAGAACAACAAAAAAATAACAGAACACCATAATAATACCAGAACAACAGAATAATAGTAGAACAACAGAGTAATAACAGAACAACAGAATAATGACAGATCAACAGAATAATAACAGAACATTAGAATAATAACAGAACAACATAATAATAACAGAACAACATAATAATAGTAGAACAACATAATAACAACAGAACAACAGAAAAATATTATAACAACATGATGAAAGTAGAACAACAGAATAAATACAGAACAACAGAATAGTAACATGAATAGAGAATAATAGTAGAACAACATTATAACAACAGAACAACAGAAAAATATTAGAACAACATAATTAAAGTAGAACAACAGAATAATAACAGAACAACAGAATAATAACAGAACAACAGAATAATGACAGAACAACAGAATAATAGTAGAACAACAGAATATTAGTAGAACAACTGAATAATAACAGAACAAAAGAATAATAACAGAACAACAGAATAATAGTAGAACAACAGAGTAATAACAGATCAAAAAGAATAACAGTAGAACAATAGAATAAAAACAGAACAACAGAATAATAGTAGAACAACAGAATAATAACAGATGAACAGAATATTAACAGAACAACAAATAATAGTAGAACAACAGAATAATGACAGAACAACAGAATAATAGTAGAACAACTGAATGATAACAGAACAACAGAATAATAACAGAACAACAGAATAATAGTAGTACAAGAGAATAATTACAGATCAACAGAATAACAGTAGAACAACATAATAATACCAGAACAACAGAATAATAGTAGAACAACAGAATAATAACAGAACAACAGAATCGTAGTATAAAATAATAATATCAGAACAACAGAATAGTACTAGAAAAACAGAAAAATAACAGAAAAACAAATTAATAACAGAACAACAGAATAATAACAGAACAACAGAATCGTAGAGTATAAAATAATAATATCAGAACAACAGAATAGTACTAGAAAAAGAGAAATAACAGAAAAACAAATTAATAACAGAACAACAGAATAATAACAGAACAACAGAATAGTAACAGAACAACAAATAATAACAGAACAACAGAATAATAACAGAACAACAGAATAATAACAGAACAACAGAATAATAGTAGAACAACAGAATAATAACAGATGAACAGAATAATAACAGAACAACAAATAATAGTAGAACAACAGAATAATGACAGAACAACAGAATAATAGTAGAACAACTGAATGATAACAGAACAACAGAATAATAACAGAACAACAGAATAATAGTAGAACAACAGAATAATGACAGAACAACAGAATAATAGTAGAACAACAGAATAATGACAGATCAACAGAATAACAGTAGAACAACAGAATAATAGTAGTACAAGAGAATAATTACAGATCAACAGAATAACAGTAGAACAACATAATAATACCAGAACAACAGAATAATAGTAGAACAATAGAATAATAACAGAACAACAGAATCGTAGTATAAAAGAATAATATCAGAACAACAGAATAATAACAGAACAACAGAATAATAACAGAAAAACAGAATAGTAACACAACAACAGAATAATAACTGAACAATATAATAATAGTAGAACAACAGAAAAATAACAGAACAACAGAATAATAACAGAACAACAGAATAGTAACAGAACAACAAATAATAACAGAACAACAGAATAATAACAGAACAACAGAATAATAACAGAACAACAGAATAATAACAGAACAACAGAATAGTAACAGAACAACAAATAATAACAGAACAACAGAATAATAACAGAACAACAGAATAATAACAGAACAACAGAATAATAGTAGAACAACATAATAACAACAGAACAACAGAAAGATATTATAACAACATAATGAAAGTAGAACAACAGAATAAATACAGAACAACTGAATAGTAACATGACAACAGAATAATAGTAGAACAACAGAATAAAAACAGATCAACAGAATAATAACATAATAACAGAATAATAACAAAACAACAGAATAATAACAGAACAACAGAATAATAACAGAACAACAGAATAGTAACATGACAACAGAATAATAGTAGAACAACAGAATAATAACAGATCAACAGAATAATAACAGAACAACAAATAATAGTAGAACAATAGAATAATAACAGAACAACATAATAATAACATAATAACAGAATAATAACAAAACCACAGAAGAATAAAAATACAACAGATAAATAACAGAAAAACAGAATAATGACAGAACAACAGAATAATAACAGAACAACAGATTAATTACAAAACAACAGAATAATAATAGAAACACAGAATAATAACAGAACAACATATTAATAGTAGAACAACAGAATAATAAAAGATCAACAGAATAATAACAGAACAACAAATAATAGTAGAACAACAGAATAATAACAGAACAACATAATAATAACAGAACAACAGAATAATAACACAACAACAGAATAATAACAGAACAACAGAATAATAGTAGAACAACATAATAACAACAGAACAACAGAAAAATATTATAACAACATAATGAAAGTAGAACAACAGAATAAATACAGAACAACAGAATAGTAACATGACAACAGAATAATAACAGAACAACAGAATAATAACAGAACAACAGAATAATAACAGATCAACAGAATAATAACAGAACAACAAACAATAGTAGAACAACAGAATAATAACAAAACAACAGAATAATAACAGAACAACAGAATAATAACAGAACAACAGAATAATAACAGAACAACAGAATAATAGTAGAACAACAGAATAATTACAGATGAATAGAATAATAACAGAACAACAAATAATAGTAGAACAACAGAATAATGACAGAACAACAGAATAATAGTAGAACAACAGAATAATAACAGAACAACAGAATAATAACAGAACAACAGAATAATAACAGAACAACAGAATAATAACAGATCAACAGAATAATAACAGAACAACAAACCATTGTAGAACAACAGAATAATAACAAAACAACAGAATAATAACAGAACAACAGAATAATAACAGAACAACAGAATAATAACAGAACAACAGAATAATAGTAGAACAACAGAATAATTACAGATGAATAGAATAATAACAGAACAACAAATAATAGTAGAACAACAGAATAATGACAGAACAACAGAATAATAGTAGAACAACAGAATAATAGTAGAACAACTGAATGATAACAGAACAACAGAATAATAACAGAACAACAGAATAAAAGTAGAACAAGAGAATAATTACAGATCAACAGAATAACAGTAGAACAACAGAATAATAACAGAACAACAAAAAATAACAGAACACCATAATAATACCAGAACAACAGAATAATAGTAGAACAACAGAGTAATAACAGAACAACAGAATAATGACAGATCAACAGAATAATAACAGAACATCAGAATTATAACAGAACAGCAAAATAGTAGTAGAACAACAGAATAATAACTGAACAACAAAATAATAGTAGAGCAACAGAATAATAACAGAACAACAGAATAACAGTAGAACAACAAAATAATAGTAGAACAACAGAATAATAACAGAACAACAGAATAACAGTAGAACAACAAAATAATAGTAGAACAACAGAATAATAACAGAACAACAGAATAATAACAGAACAACAGAATAATAGTAGAACAACATAATTATAACAGAACAACAGAATAAAAGTAGAACAAGAGAATAATTACAGATCAACAGAATAATAACAGAACAACAAAAAATAACAGAACACCATAATAATAACATAACAACAGAATAATAACAGAACAACAGAATAGTAACAGAACAACAAATAATAACAGAACAACAGAATAATAACAGAACAACAGAATAATAACAGAACAACAGAATAATAGTAGAACAACATAATAACAACAGAACAACAGAAAGATATTATAACAACATAATGAAAGTAGAACAACAGAATAAATACAGAACAACTGAATAGTAACATGACAACAGAATAATAGTAGAACAACAGAATAAAAACAGATCAACAGAATAATAACATAATAACAGAATAATAACAAAACAACAGAATAATAACAGAACAACAGAATAATAACAGAACAACAGAATAGTAACATTACAACAGAATAATAGTAGAACAACAGAATAATAACAGATCAACAGAATAATAACAGAACAACAAATAATAGTAGAACAATAGAATAATAACAGAACAACATAATAATAACATAATAACAGAATAATAACAAAACCACAGAAGAATAAAAATACAACAGATAAATAACAGAAAAACAGAATAATGACAGAACAACAGAATAATAACAGAACAACAGATTAATTACAAAACAACAGAATAATAATAGAAACACAGAATAATAACAGAACAACATATTAATAGTAGAACAACAGAATAATAAAAGATCAACAGAATAATAACAGAACAACAAATAATAGTAGAACAACAGAATAATAACAGAACAACATAATAATAACAGAACAACAGAATAATAACACAACAACAGAATAATAACAGAACAACAGAATAATAGTAGAACAACATAATAACAACAGAACAACAGAAAAATATTATAACAACATAATGAAAGTAGAACAACAGAATAAATACAGAACAACAGAATAGTAACATGACAACAGAATAATAACAGAACAACAGAATAATAACAGAACAACAGAATAATAACAGATCAACAGAATAATAACAGAACAACAAACAATAGTAGAACAACAGAATAATAACAAAACAACAGAATAATAACAGAACAACAGAATAATAACAGAACAACAGAATAATAACAGAACAACAGAATAATAGTAGAACAACAGAATAATTACAGATGAATAGAATAATAACAGAACAACAAATAATAGTAGAACAACAGAATAATGACAGAACAACAGAATAATAGTAGAACAACAGAATAATAACAGAACAACAGAATAATAACAGAACAACAGAATAATAACAGAACAACAGAATAATAACAGATCAACAGAATAATAACAGAACAACAAACCATTGTAGAACAACAGAATAATAACAAAACAACAGAATAATAACAGAACAACAGAATAATAACAGAACAACAGAATAATAACAGAACAACAGAATAATAGTAGAACAACAGAATAATTACAGATGAATAGAATAATAACAGAACAACAAATAATAGTAGAACAACAGAATAATGACAGAACAACAGAATAATAGTAGAACAACAGAATAATAGTAGAACAACTGAATGATAACAGAACAACAGAATAATAACAGAACAACAGAATAAAAGTAGAACAAGAGAATAATTACAGATCAACAGAATAACAGTAGAACAACAGAATAATAACAGAACAACAAAAAATAACAGAACACCATAATAATACCAGAACAACAGAATAATAGTAGAACAACAGAGTAATAACAGAACAACAGAATAATGACAGATCAACAGAATAATAACAGAACATCAGAATTATAACAGAACAGCAAAATAGTAGTAGAACAACAGAATAATAACTGAACAACAAAATAATAGTAGAGCAACAGAATAATAACAGAACAACAGAATAACAGTAGAACAACAAAATAATAGTAGAACAACAGAATAATAACAGAACAACAGAATAACAGTAGAACAACAAAATAATAGTAGAACAACAGAATAATAACAGAACAACAGAATAATAACAGAACAACAGAATAATAGTAGAACAACATAATTATAACAGAACAACAGAATAAAAGTAGAACAAGAGAATAATTACAGATCAACAGAATAATAACAGAACAACAAAAAAATAACAGAACACCATAATAATAACAGAACAACAGAATAATAACAGAACAACAGAATAGTAACAGAACAACAAATAATAACAGAACAACAGAATAATAACAGAACAACAGAATAATAACAGAACAACAGAATAATAGTAGAACAACATAATAACAACAGAACAACAGAAAGATATTATAACAACATAATGAAAGTAGAACAACAGAATAAATACAGAACAACTGAATAGTAACATGACAACAGAATAATAGTAGAACAACAGAATAAAAACAGATCAACAGAATAATAACATAATAACAGAATAATAACAAAACAACAGAATAATAACAGAACAACAGAATAATAACAGAACAACAGAATAGTAACATTACAACAGAATAATAGTAGATCAACAGAATAATAACAGAACAACAAATAATAGTAGAACAATAGAATAATAACAGAACAACATAATAATAACATAATAACAGAATAATAACAAAACCACAGAAGAATAAAAATACAACAGATAAATAACAGAAAAACAGAATAATGACAGAACAACAGAATAATAACAGAACAACAGATTAATTACAAAACAACAGAATAATAATAGAAACACAGAATAATAACAGAACAACATATTAATAGTAGAACAACAGAATAATAAAAGATCAACAGAATAATAACAGAACAACAAATAATAGTAGAACAACAGAATAATAACAGAACAACATAATAATAACAGAACAACAGAATAATAACACAACAACAGAATAATAACAGAACAACAGAATAATAGTAGAACAACATAATAACAACAGAACAACAGAAAAATATTATAACAACATAATGAAAGTAGAACAACAGAATAAATACAGAACAACAGAATAGTAACATGACAACAGAATAATAACAGAACAACAGAATAATAACAGAACAACAGAATAATAACAGATCAACAGAATAATAACAGAACAACAAACAATAGTAGAACAACAGAATAATAACAAAACAACAGAATAATAACAGAACAACAGAATAATAACAGAACAACAGAATAATAACAGAACAACAGAATAATAGTAGAACAACAGAATAATTACAGATGAATAGAATAATAACAGAACAACAAATAATAGTAGAACAACAGAATAATGACAGAACAACAGAATAATAGTAGAACAACAGAATAATAACAGAACAACAGAATAATAACAGAACAACAGAATAATAACAGAACAACAGAATAATAACAGATCAACAGAATAATAACAGAACAACAAACCATTGTAGAACAACAGAATAATAACAAAACAACAGAATAATAACAGAACAACAGAATAATAACAGAACAACAGAATAATAACAGAACAACAGAATAATAGTAGAACAACAGAATAATTACAGATGAATAGAATAATAACAGAACAACAAATAATAGTAGAACAACAGAATAATGACAGAACAACAGAATAATAGTAGAACAACAGAATAATAGTAGAACAACTGAATGATAACAGAACAACAGAATAATAACAGAACAACAGAATAAAAGTAGAACAAGAGAATAATTACAGATCAACAGAATAACAGTAGAACAACAGAATAATAACAGAACAACAAAAAAATAACAGAACACCATAATAATACCAGAACAACAGAATAATAGTAGAACAACAGAGTAATAACAGAACAACAGAATAATGACAGATCAACAGAATAATAACAGAACATCAGAATTATAACAGAACAGCAAAATAGTAGTAGAACAACAGAATAATAACTGAACAACAAAATAATAGTAGAGCAACAGAATAATAACAGAACAACAGAATAACAGTAGAACAACAAAATAATAGTAGAACAACAGAATAATAACAGAACAACAGAATAACAGTAGAACAACAAAATAATAGTAGAACAACAGAATAATAACAGAACAACAGAATAATAACAGAACAACAGAATAATAGTAGAACAACATAATTATAACAGAACAACAGAATAAAAGTAGAACAAGATAATAATTACAGATCAACAGAATAATAACAGAACAACAAAAAAATAACAGAACACCATAATAATAACAGAACAACAGAATAATGACAGATCAACAGAATAATAACAGAACATCAGAATTATAACAGAACAGCAAAATAGTAGTAGAACAACAGAATAATAACTGAACAACAAAATAATAGTAGAGCAACAGAATAATAACAGAACAACAGAATAACAGTAGAACAACAAAATAATAGTAGAACAACAGAATAATAACAGAACAACAGAATAACAGTAGAACAACAAAATAATAGTAGAACAACAGAATAATAACAGAACAACAGAATAATAACAGAACAACAGAATAATAGTAGAACAACATAATTATAACAGAACAACAGAATAAAAGTAGAACAA
Source organism: Brachymystax lenok tsinlingensis (assembly GCA_030435695.1). Classification (NCBI taxonomy): domain Eukaryota; kingdom Metazoa; phylum Chordata; class Actinopteri; order Salmoniformes; family Salmonidae; genus Brachymystax; species Brachymystax lenok. The sequence continues at coordinate 29,250,313 of CM059784.1, read as the reverse complement.
GAGAATAATTACAGATCAACAGAATAACAGTAGAACAACAGAATAATAACAGAACAACAAAAAATAACAGAACACCATAATAATACCAGAACAACAGAATAATAGTAGAACAACAGAGTAATAACAGAACAACAGAATAATGACAGAACAAGATAATAATAACAGAACAACAGAATCGTAGTAAAAAATAATAATATCAGAACAACAGAATAATAACAGAACAACAGAATAATAACAGAACAACAGAACAATAATAGTAGAAATACAGAATAATAACAGAACAACATAATAATAACAGAACAACAGAACTGAACAACAAAATAATAGTAGAGCAACAGAATAATAACAGAACAACAGAATAACAGTAGAACAACAAAATAATAGTAGAACAACAGAATAATATCAGAACAACAAAATAGTAACATGACAACAGAATAATAGTAGAACAACAGAATAATAACAGATCAACAGAATAATAACAGAACATCAGAATTATAACAGAACAGCAAAATAGTAGTAGAACAACAGAATAATAACAGAACAACAAAATAATAGTAGAGGAACAGATTAACAACAGAACAACAGAGTAATAACAGAACAACAAAATAATAGTAGAACAACAGAATAATAACACAACAACATAATAACAGTAGAACAATAAAATAATAGTAGAACAACAGAATAATATCAGAACAACAAAATAATAGTAGAACAACATAATAACAACAGAACAACAGAAAAATATTATAACAACATAATGAAAGTAGAACAACAGAATAAATACAGAACAACAGAATAGTAACATGACAACAGAATAATAGTAGAAAAACAGAATAATAACAGATCAACAGAATAATAACAGAACATCAGAATTATAACAGAACATCAAAATAGTAGTAGAACAACAGAATAATAACAGAACAACAAAATAATAGTAGAGGAACAGATTAACAACAGAACAACAGAGTAATAACAGAACAACAAAATAATAGTAGAACAACAGAATAATAACACAACAACATAATAACAGTAGAACAATAAAATAATAGTAGAACAACAGAATAATAACAGAACAACAAAAAAATTGTAAAACAATAGAATAATAACAGAACAACAGAATAATAACAGAACAACAGAATAATAACAGAACAACAGAATAATAGTAGAACAACAGAGTAATTGTAGATCAACAGTATAATAACAGAACAACAGAATAATAGTAGAACAACAGAATAATAACAGAACAACAGAATAATTGTAGAACAACAGAATAATAGTAGAACAACAGAATAATTGTAGAACAACAGAATAATAGTAGAATAACAGAATAATAACAGAACAACAGAATAATAACAGAACAACAAAATAATAGTAGAACTACAGAATAATAACAGAACAACAGAATAATAACAGAACAGCATAAAAGTAGTAGAACAACAGAATAATAACAGAACAACAAAATAATAGTAGAGCAACAGATTAACAACAGAGCAACAGAATAATAACAGAACAACAAAATAATAGTAGAACAACAGAATAATAACACAACAACATAATAACAGTAGAACAATAAAATAATAGTAGAACAACAGAATAATAACAGAACAACAAAAAATTGTAAAACAATAGAATAATAACAGAACAACAGAATAATAACAGAACAACAGAATAATAACAGAACAACAGAATAATAGTAGAACAACAGAGTAATTGTAGATCAACAGTATAATAACAGAACAACAGAATAATAGTAGAACAACAGAATAATAACAGAACAACAGAATAATTGTAGAACAACAGAATAATAGTAGAACAACAGAATAATTGTAGAACAACAGAATAATAGTAGAATAACAGAATAATAACAGAACAACAGAATAATAACAGAACAACAAAATAATAGTAGAACTACAGAATAATAACAGAACAACAGAATAATAACAGAACAGCATAAAAGTAGTAGAACAGCAGAATAATAGTAGAACAACAGAATAATAACAGAACAACAGAATAATAACAGAACAACAAAATAATAGTAAAACAACAGAATATTAACAGAACAACAGAATAATTGTAGAACAACAGAATAATAATAGAACAACATAATAATAGTAGAACCACAGAATAATAACAGAACAACAGAATAATAGAAGAGCAACAGAATAATATCAGAACAACAGAATAATAACAGAACAACAGAATGATAGTAGAATAACAGAATAATAACAGAACAACAGAATAGTTACAGAACAAAAGAATAATAGTTGAAAAACACAATAATATCAGAACAACATAATAATAACAGAACAACAGAATAATTACAGAACAACAGAATAGTTACAAAACAACAGAATAATAACAGAACAACAAAATAATTGTAGATCAACAGAATAAAAACAGTAGAACAACAAAATAATAGTAGAACAACAGAATAATAACAGAACAACAGAAGAATGACAGAACAACAGAATAATAGTAGAACAACAGAATAATAACAATAGTAGTTCACTTTATAGGGGATAGGGTGCCGTTTGGGACGTAGACATGGTGGTTGTAAACAGTACTGACAGAGTTGACATATTCTTCAACCCCTGATTAAGCTTATCACTCTCTCTGAGCACGACATTCCTCTCTCTCTCTCTCCCTCCCTCCATCTACCATAATTACAGCTAGAGAGAGAGGTAAGGGAAAGGGAGGTGCATGGTGGAATTGGCTCAACTGTTGTTTTTTGGTGTTTCCTGATTGAACTGAATAAACGATTATGTCCCTCCTCTGTCCTCTCAGCTGTCTAGTGAGAAGACTATGTCCGACAGTGTGGGAGTGGCTACAGGAGAGAACAGCAGGGACAACAGAGAGAATGGTGAGAAAATGGTGTTTTAAGTCGCTTTGGATGCTAAATGTCATATTTCACTCTATTCTTTATTGCTGTGTATTTACCTTAGCTTGAGCCTCAACGTGGAGATTGATGCATAACTATCACCTTCTATTCTATGTGTGTGTGTGTGTGTGTGTGTGTGTGTGTGTGTGTGTGTGTGTGTGTGTGTGTGTGTGTGTGTGTGTGTGTGTGTGTGTGTGTGTGTGTGTGTGTGTGTGTGTGTGTATGTGCGTGCGTGTGTAGGTAAGGTGAAGCGGGGGGCTCTAGCAGCAGGTCGTAAGATAACACGTATCATCAGTTTCTCCAAGAGGAAGCACCCCCTACCTGGCGACGCACGCCCCCCCTCCCCAGACACAGACCCTCGAAGAGGTGGGACACCCCATCCACTCCTCCTCCATCTCACCTTTCACTCCTCCTCCATCTCACCTTTCACTCCTCCTCCATCTCACCTCTCACTCCTTCCGTGAACTATTCTATATTTTCTCTCTATTTCGTTCCATCTGTATCTCTCTCCCCTTGAAACATTTCCACATACTTACTCACAAAAACAATTGAGCTAAATTAATTTCATATCACAATAACCTATTGATAACAGCAATGATATTCCAACCATACCTGACAGTCCTCCTCTCCTCTCTTCCCCTCCCCACCTCTCCTCTCCTCCCTAGGATACCTATCTGTGTTGGTGAGCCAGGTATGGAGGGACCAGTGGTGTTGTGTGTATGGGGGTTCTCTCCACTTCCACCCTGACAGAGGAGACCCCTGGCCGTCCCTGGCCCCTCTACGCCTCCATGGATGTGAGGTGTTCCCAGGACTGGGCCCCAAACACCCATTCGCCCTCAGGATACTGAAGGGAGGCACAGAGGTGGCTGCATTGGAGGTAAAATACTCTACATGCAATATGGGATACAATTCATGCAATATGGGATACAATTCATGACACCATATATTACAATGAGGTACTTCAAGAAGTTTAGCAGTTTGGAATACTGAAATACTGGAAAATGTATTTTGCATGTGCTGGTAATGTTAGATTGTTTGTATAATGGGTCTGTCTAATCTGATCATTCTCTCTCTCTCTCTCTCTCTCTCTCTCTCTCTCTCTCTCTCTCTCTCTCTCTCTCTCTCTCTCTCTCTCTCTCTCTCTCTCTCTCTCTCTCTTTCTCTCTCTCTCTCTCTCTCTCTCTCTCTCCCTCCCTACTCTCTCGATCTCCCTCTCCCCCTATAGGCGCGTAGCTCTGAGGAGGTGGGGCGATGGCTGGGTGTTCTGCTGGCAGAGACAGGTACAGCCACAGATCCAGAGTCACTACACTACGACTATGTAGACGTGGAAACCATTGCTAACATCCAAGACGCTGCGAGACACTCTTTCCTGTGAGTCAGAGAGAGAGAGAGAGAGAGAGAGAGAGAGAGAGAGAGAGAGAGAGAGAGAGAGAGAGAGAGAGAGAGAGAGAGAGAAAGGAATGGAGAGATGACGTGTTTGTCAAATGTTCGAGTCTCTCACAATCACATTTTACAATATCCCACTTTTTTCCCCTCACGCTCTATCTCTCTCCCTCTCTATCTCTCTCTCTCCCTCTATCCTTCTCTCTCTCTCAGGTGGGCCACATCTTCTAGTAGCACTTCTACTGACTCCAGGACGTACGACGAGGTTCCCTATGAGGGAGAGCAGGTGGGAACACACACACACGGATGGACTGTACAAGGATTATTCTCAGACAGTAGGGTTGGTAACAGGCTGATTGGTCTTGGTGGGGGAGGGTGCAGCTGTTGGGACAGTTACAGTGGGGAAAAAAAGTATTTAGTCAGCCACCAATTGTGCAAGTTCTATCACTTAAAAAGATGAGAGAGGCCTGTAATTTTCATCATAGGTACACTTCAACTATGACAGACAAAAGGAGGAAAAAAAATCCAGAAAATCACATTGTAGGATTTCTAATGAATTTATTTGCAAATTATGGTGGAAAATAAGTATTTGGTCACATACACACAAGCAAGATTTCTGGCTCTCACAGACCTGTAACTTCTTCTTTAAGAGGCTCCTCTGTCCTCCACTCATTACCTGTATTAATGGCACCTGTTTGAACTTGTTATCAGTATAAAAGACACCTGTCCACAACCTCAAACAGTCACACTCCAAACTCCACTATGGCCAAGACCAAAGAGCTGTCAAAGGACACCAGAAACAAAATTGTAGACCTGCACCAGGTTGGGAAGACTGAATCTGCAATAGGTAAGCAGCTTGGTTTGAAGAAATCAACTGTGGGAGCAATTATTAGGAAATGGAAGACATACAAGACCACTGATAATCTTCCTCGATCTGGGGCTCCACGCAAGATCTCACCCGTGGGGTCAAAATGATCACAAGAACGGTGAGCAAAAATCCCAGAACCACACGGGTGGACCTAGTGAATGACCTGCAGAGAGCTGGGACCAAAGTAACAAAGCCTACCATCAGTAACACACTACGCCAGGGACTCAAATCCTGCAGTGCCAGACGTGTCCCCCTGCTTAAGCCAGTACATGTTCAGGCAAGTCTAAAGTTTGCTAGAGAGCATTTGGATGATCCAGATGAGGATTGGGAGAATGTCAGATGAAACCAAAATAGAACTTTTTGGTAAAAACTCAACTCGTCGTGTTTGGAGGACAAAGAATGCTGAGTTGCATCCAAAGAACACCATACCTACTGTGAAGGATGGGGTGGAAACATCATGCTTTGGGGCTGTTTTTTCTGCAAAGGGACCAGGACGACTGATCCGTGTAAAGGAAAGAATGAATGGGGCCATGTATCGTGAGATTTTGAGTGAAAACCTCCTTCCATCAGCAAGGGCATTGAAGATGAAACGTGGCTGGGTCTTTCAGCATGACAATGATCCCAAACACACCGCCCGGCAACGAAGGAGTGGCTTCGTAAGAAGCATTTCAAGGTCCTGGAGTGGCCTAGCCAGTCTCCAGATCTCAACCCCATAGAAAATCTTTGAAAGTCCGTGTTGCCCAGCGACAGCCCCAAAACATCACTGCTCTAGAGGAGATCTGCATGGAGGAATGGGCCAAAATACCAGCAACAGTGTGTGAAAACCTTGTGAAGACTTACAGAAAACGTTTGACCTCTGTCATTGCCAACAAAGGGTATATAACAAAGTATTGAGATAAACTTTTGTTATTGACCAAATACTTATTTTCCACCATAATTTGCAAATAAATTCATAAAAAATCCTACAATGTGATTTTCTGGATTTTTTTTCCTCATTTTGTCTGTCATAGTTGAAGTGTACCTATGATGAAAATTACAGGCCTCTCTCATCTTTTTAAGTGAGAGAACTTGCACAATTGGTGGCTGACTAAATACTTTTTTTCCCCACTGTACTGTCTGGTCCGAATATGAAACCTCTGATCATTCACTCAAACACATCACACTCTGTTACATGCCTTTCAAAAGATGACCTTTGTAGAGAGAGAGAGAGAGAGAGAGAGAGAGAGAGAGAGAGAGAGAGAGAGAGAGAGAGAGAGAGAGAGAAAGAAAGAAAGAGAGATATACAGACATTGTCATCCAACAAGAAACCTGGTATAGAGGAGACGGACCCACTGGTTGCCCTCTAGGTTACAGAGAGCTGGTAGTCCCATCCACCAAACTATCAGGTGTGAAACAGGGAAGGGACTCGGGGTATGCTAATTTGGTATAGAGCAGACCTAACTCACTCTATTAAATTAATCAAAACAGGAACATTTTACATTTGGCTAGAAATTCAAAAGGAAATGATCTTAACAGAGAAATATGTCCTCCTGTGTGCTACCTATATCCCCCTACGAGAATCCCCATACTTTAATGAAGACAGCTTCTCCATCCTAGAGGGGGAAATCAATCATTTCCAAGCCCAGGGACATGTACTAGTCTGCGGGGACCTAAATGCCTGAACCGGACAAGAACCTGACACCCTCAGCACACAGGGGGACAAACACCTACCTGAGGTGACAGCTTTCCTTCACCCATATGCCCCCCTAGGCACAACTATGACAACATAACCAACAAAAACAGGTCACAACTCCTGCAGCTCTGTCGCACGCTGGGTCAGTAGATAGTCAATGGTAGGCTTCGAGGTGACTACTACAGTAGGTACACCTATAGCTCATCTCTTGGCAGAAGTACTGTAGGTTAATTTATCACTGACCTCAACCCAGAGCCTCTCAGAGCGTTCACAGTCAGCCCACTTATACCCCTAACAGATGGAAAAATACAATGTCAAATACAAATCTTAGAATCAACTATTAAAGACTACCAGAACCCACTGGATTCTCCAATTACATTGAATGAACTACAGGACAAAATAAAAACCCTCCAACCCAAAAAGGCCTGTGGTGTTGATGGTATCCATAATGAAATGATCAAATATACAGACCACAAATTTCAATTGGCTATACTAAAACTCTTTAACATCATACTTAGCTCTGGCATCTTCCCCAATATTTGGAACCAAGGACTGATCACCCCAATCCACAAAAGTGGAGACAAATTTGACCCCATTAACTACCGTGGGATATGTGTCAACAGCAACCTTGGGAAAATCCTCTGCATTATCGTTAACAGCAGACAAGTTCATTTCCTCAGTGAAAACAATGTACTGAGCAAATGTCAAATTTGCTTTTTACCAAATTACCATACAAGAGACCACGTATTCACCTTGCACACCCTAATTAACAAACAAACACCAAAACAAAGGCAAAAGCTTCTAATGCTATACAGTGAGGGAAAAAAGTATTTGATCCCCTGCTGATTTTGTACGTTTGCCCACTGACAAAGAAATGATCAATCTATAATTTTAATGGTAGGTTTATTTGAACAGTGAGAGAATAACAACAACAAAAAATCCAGAAAACGCATATGAAAAATGTTATAAATTGATTTGCATTTTAATGAGGGAAATACGTATTTGAACCCCTCTCAATCAGAAAGATTTATGGCTCCCAGGTGTCTTTTATACAGGTAACGAGCTGAGATTAGGAGCACAATCTTAAAGGGAGTGCTCCTAATCTCAGTTTGTTACCTGTATAAAAGACACCTGTCCACAGAAGCAATCAATCAATCAGATTCCAAACTCTCCACCATGGCCAAGACCAAAGAGCTCTCCAAGGATGTCAGGGACAAGATTGTAGACCTACACAAGGCTAGAATGGGCTGCAAGACCATCGCCAAGCAGCTTGGTGAGAAGGTGACAACAGTATATATGTTGAAGAGTGTGGGGCTTTAGCTGCATCCCTGTCTCACCCCCAGGCCCTGTAGGAAGAAATGTGTGTTTTTTGCCAATTCTAACCGCACACTTGTTTGTGGATTTTGTGGATAAAACATGGATTTTATAATGTTGTATGTTTTTCCCCCAACACCATTTTCCTTCAATTTGTATAGAAGACGCTCATGCCAAATTGAATCAAAAGCTTTTTTGAAGTGAACTACAGTGAGGGAAAAAAGTATTTGATCCCCTGCTGATTTTGTACATTTGCCTCACTGATAAAGAAATGATCAGTCTATAATTTTAATGGTAGGTTTATTTGAACAGCGAGAGACATAATAACAACAAAAAAATCCTGAAAAACGCATGTGAAAAATGTTATAAATTGATTTGCATTTTAATGAGGGAAAAAAATATTTGACCCCTCTGCAAAACATGACTTAGTACAAAAACCCTTGTTGGCAATCACAGAGGTCAGACGTTTCTTGTTGTTGGCCACCAGGTTTGCACACAACTCAGGAGGGATTTTGTCCCACTCCTCTTTGCAGATCTTCTCCAAGTCATTAAGGTTTCGAGGCTGACGTTTGGCAACTCAAACCTTCAGCTCCCTCCACAGATTTTCCATGGGATTAAGGTCTGGAGACTGGCTAGGCCACTCCAGGACCTTAATGTGCTTCTTCTTGAGCCACTCCTTTGTTGCCTTGGCCGTGTGTTTTGGGTTATTGTCATGCTGGAATACCCATCCACGACCCATTTTCAATGCCCTGGCTGAGGGACGGAGGTTCTTACCCAAGATTTGACGGTACATGGCCCCGTCCATCGTCCATTTGATGCGGTGAAGTTGTCCTGTCCCCTTAGCAGAAAAACACCCCCAAAGCATAATGTTTCCACCTCCATGTTTGACAGTGGGGATGATGTGGGGTCATAGGCAGCATTCCTCCTCCAAACATGGCGAGTTGAGTTGATGCCAAAGAGCTCTATTTTGGTCTCATCTGACCACAACACTTTCACCCAGTTGTCCTCTGAATCATTCAGATGTTCATTGGCAAACTTCAGACGGGCATGTATATGTGCTTTCTTGAGCAGGGGGACCTTGCGGGCGCTGCAGGATTTCAGTCCTTCACAGCGTAATGTGTTACCAATTGTTTTCTTGGTGACTATGGTCCCAGCTGCCTTGAGATCATTGACAAAACCCTCCGCGTAGTTCTGGGCTGATTCCTCACCGTTCTCATGATCATTGCAACTCCACGAGGTGAGATCTTGCATGGAGCCCCAGGCCGAGGGAGATTGACAGCTCTTTTGTGTTTCTTCCATTTGCGAATAATCGCACCAACTGTTGTCACCTTCTCACCAAGCTGCTTGGCGATGGTCTTGTAGCCCATTCCAGCCTAGGTCTACAATCTTGTCCCTGAGATCCTTGGAGAGCTCTTCGGTCTTGGCCATTGTGAAGAGTTTGGATTCTGATTGATTGATTACTTCTGTGAACAGGTGTCTTTTATACAGGTAACACGCTGAGATTAGGAGCACTTCCTTCAAGAGTGTGCTCCTAATCTCAGCTCATTACCTGTATAAAAGACACCTGGGAGCCAGAAATCGTTCTGATTGAGAGGGGGTCAAATACTTATTTCCCTCATTAAAATGAAAATCAATTTATAAAAATGTTCACATGCGTTTTCTGGATTTTTTTTGTTGTTATTCTGTCTCTCACTGTTCAAATAAACCTACCATTCAAAATATAGACTGATAATTTCTTTGTCAGTGGGCAAATGTACAAAATCAGCAGGGGATCAAATACTTTTTTCCCTCACTGTATAGTAACCCTAAATTCAAATTAGTAAATAAAGGTCTCTTTCAAGAGGAGTCTCTTTCCTCTTGAAACAAGGTTGTCCTTTATTGGCATATTTTTTATTATGTCCATTGAAATGTTAGCTATTAAAATCAGACCCTACAATATCAAGGGGCTAGAAACCCAGGTCTTAAAAACAAAGGTGTCATTGTACGCTGATGATTCATGTTTTCTTTTAAATCTGCTCTCTGGATCCCTGCACAGCCTCATAGAGGATCTAGATACTTGTTCTAACCTCTCTGGATTTCAACTGAACTATGATAAATGTACCATATTACGTACTGGATCGCTAAAAAAGACTAATTTTACATTACCGTACTGTATAGTATACAAATAAAATGGTCTGATGGTGAAGTGGACATACTCTGTACTCATATCCCGAAATAAAGAAAGTTATCTCGCTACAATACTGTACATTTTAATAGAAGTTAGCAAAATAGATAAGATGTTGCTACCATGGAAAGATAAATACCTGTCTATTTGTTGAAAAAACACCATGATTCATTATTTAGTCATGTCCCAGCTTACCTATTTATTTATCGCCCTGCCTACACAGAACAACTTATTTATTTTTTTCACTTTATTTGGAATGGCAAGCCAGACAAAATTAAACAGGCTGATTTATATAAGGAATATGAATTCGGAGGGCTGAAATGATTAAATATTAAAGATTCAATTCTTTAATATTTAATCATTTCAGCCCTCCGAATTCATATTCCTTATATAAATCAGCCTGAAAGGCTTCAGTCATACAAAAGTTGTACTTAAATCCAAACTGGTTCTCTAGCAGATTAGTAAAGATGTCTCACCCCATGTTCAAAAATGGCCTTATTCCATTTTTTCAGATTACAACCCCTCACTTTTAGTTATTAGAAAATGTATAATCTCCAGAATATTGCAATTTTTAAAACAAGCAATAGAAAGCTGGTTGATCATTTCTTTGTCAGTGGGCAAATGTACAAAATCTGCAGGGGATCAAATACTTTTTTCCCTCACTGTATTTAGGTTTATTTATTTTCCCTTTTGTACTTTAGCTATTTGCACATTGTTACAACACTGCATATAGACATAATATGACATTTGAACTTCTGTGAGTGTAGTGTTTACTCTTAATTTGTGTTGTTTATTTCACTTTCGTTTATTATCTACTTCACTTGCTTAGGCAATGTTAACATATGTTTCCCTTGCCAAGAAAGCCATTACATTGATTTGAATTGATAAATATGAGGGAAAGAGATGGGGGTGTCAGGGCCAGAGAGCGAGAAACTGAGACAAAGTGTGTGTGTCTGCGTTTGAGAAAGAGCTTGTAGTAAAGGGTCTTGACCGATTTATTGCCTGTTGACCCCATGCTGAACCTCGTTGTGCTCTCTGCTACACACACACAGCACAGTCTTGTCTTATATGACAGACAAGAGTTGAACCCCTGTCTGCTGCATGCCACCAGACTGTGCTATCCCGCTGAGCTACAGCCTAGGCATTTGTTTCCTTTTACTGATTCTCTTTGTTTTGATGCCTCTAACCATGGTCCTCCTTTCTCTTCCCTTCATCCTCTCCTCTTCTTAATAATGTTCTCCTCCCCCATCCCTCTTTTCTACAGCCTGGTGAGGATGGGAGTCCGATGCGGAGGTCCAGTTTCTCCAGTAGTGACTCCGGTAGGACCAAACCTGGTCTGGTCCTGAAACGCATAGGCTCCAGTAAGACACGCACACATTTATGTGCACACACACACACACATCCCACTGGGCCAAGACGTAATTTCAACTTCTAGTTTTGATTTCCATGGTTGTTAACTGACTTGAATTCAACGTGAAATCAACAAAAAATTTCACCAAGTCATTGGATTTATGTTACTTGAAAAATAGACAAAATTCCCTTACGTTGATGACTTTTTGCAAAACCAATCAGTTTTCCACAATCATTCAATGTCTTCACATGGAATTGCTTTGTTGAAATGAAGCCCAGTGGGATACCTTCTTTCCTTCCCTGTCTTTTACTTCAAAGCCTCCTGCTGTCTGTCTATCTGGAGAGGAGAGGAGAACAGATGAGATGAGAGAATGGAACCTGAGATTTCTGAGGCAACCTCATTAGCTTCGCTGCTGACCTCTCTGTCTTTCGCTCTCTCTCTCTCTGTCTCTCTCTCTCTCTCTCTCTCTCTCTCTCTCTCTCTCTCTCTCTCTCTCTCTCTCTCTCTGTCTTCTCGCTCTCTCTCTCTCTGTCTTTCGCTCTCTCTCTCTCTCTCTCTCTCTCTCTCTCTCTCTCTCTCTCTCTCTCTCTCTCTCTCTCTCTCTCTCTCTCTCTCTCTCTCTCTCTGCCTCTATCTCTCTCTTTCTCTCTCTGCCTCTCTCTCTCTCTCTCTCTCTGCCTCTCTCTCTCTCTCCCCCTGGGAAAATAAATAAACATAAATATGGGTTGTATTTACAATGGTGTTTGTTCTTCACTAGCAACAGGTCACAAATCTTGCTGCTGTGATGGCACACTGTGGTATTTCACCCAGTAGATATGGGAGTTTATCAAAAATGGGTTTCTTTTCAAATTCTTTGTGGATCTGTGTAATCTGAGGGAAATATGTGTCTCTAATATGGTCATACATTTGGCAGGAGGTTAGGAAGTGCAGCTCACTTTCCACCTCATTTTGTGGGCAGTGTGCACATGGGCGTCTTCTCTTGAGAGCCAGGTCTGCCTATGGCGGCCTTTCTCAATAGCACGGCTATGCTCACGGAGTCTGTACATAGTCAAAGCTTTCATTAAGTTTGGGTCAGTCACAGTGGTCTCTCTCCTACTCTTTATGTGTTAGAGGTAGAGAAAGAGTTACTCACAAAGAGAGAGAGAGAGAGAGAGAGAGAGAGAGAGAGAGAGAGAGAGAGAGAGAGAGAGAGAGAGAGAGAGAGAGAGAGAGAGAGAGAGAGAGAGAGAGAGAGAGAGAGAGAGAGAGAGAGAGAGAGAGAAAAGAAGAATGAGGTTACGTCTTCTTCCCATAACCTCTCCAGGTCTGACCTCTGACCTTTCACATCTCACCCTCTATGAACCACCCCCACCCCCCACAGACGCCAATCAGTATGGCCTCTATGGGAAAACACGAGCAGAGGAGGACGCTAAACTCTACCTGAGAGAGAAAGAAGAGCTGGAGAGAGAGAGGGATGGGATACGGAACAGTCTGATGACACTGAGACAAGAGAGGAGAGAGGTGAAGGAGAGGTTTAAGACTGCTACAGGTAAGAGGGAGATAACACACACGCACACACATATACACAACCCCTTTGGAAACAAAACACGTTTTATAAGGAGGATGGGATGCACCTGATCAATTTGGCTTCCTGGATCCTTTCACAGCATTATAAGGCTGCATTGAGACAATGACTTATAAATGACCCAAGCCCAGCTCATTTAATCCCTACCATTGTGACGCAGAGTTGTCATAATGCTTCAGCAAATGTACATTATCCCAGGGGCATTGGAAGACACAATGTAAGTAACCTAATTTATGTCTCTCTAACTGTGCTGAATGCCTCTGTTGATCCTACAGCTATTGTATGCAGTAATCATGTACCTATGAACCAGAGTTATACTGTGTCCACTGTGTGCAGCTCACCCTGCGCTATCAGCTGAAACATAAATAACATAAGCATGTCTACTTCTTTAAGCTTCCCAGTTAAGCAATGAAAACAATCAAGAATCTCAGAAAAGTGCTAAAAATAGCCCACGTTAACATATGTAGTCTAAGGAACTAGGTTCATGAAATCAATAAATTGCTAGTAACAGATGATATTCATATTCTGAGTATCTTTGAAACTCACTTAGATAAAACCTTTGATGATACAGTGGTGGCAATACATGGTTATAAAATCTACAGAAAATACAGAAATGCCAATGGGTGGAGTTGTTGCTGTTTATATTCAGAACCACATTCCTGTAAAGCTTAGAGAGGATCTCATGTAAACTACTGTTGAAGTAATATGGCTACAGGTCCATTCTTGTGGGAAACTGCTATAGACCACCAAGTGCCAACAGTCAGTACCTGGATAATATGTGTGAACTGCTTGTTAATGTACGTGATATCAACAGAGAGGTTTCTGGGGGATGTATATATTGACTGGCTTTCATCAAGCTGCCCACTCAATAGTTGCTGGTCTGTGCTGTGTAATGAGGAGCAACCAGACCCAAATGCAGACACAGGAGCCAGATGGTTGAGCTCCGATATTTATTATAACAAAAGGGGTAGGCAAAAGGCAGGTCGAGGTCAGGACAGGCAGGGGTTCAGTAATCAGGTCTGAGTCCTAACAGTACAAGGGGATAGGCAGGCTCGAGGTTAGAACAGGCAGAGTGGTCAGGCAGGCGGGTTCAGAGTCAGGACAGGCAAGGGTCAAAACCAGGAGGGGTAGGAAAAAACAGAGACTGGGAAAAATAGGAGCTAGGATAAATACACCGGGGATAATAAGCGACACCTGGAGGGGGGTGGAGACAAGCACAAGGACAGGTGAAACAGATCAGGGCATGACATGAGGCAAAAGCAATGGCAAATAAGTCTGGCTGCACAACCGATTAGTAAACGTACTGCAAATTGAGAAATCATGTGTCTAAACTGAAGAAGAAGAATAAACTATATCATGAAACTAAGATAAATGATATAAAGAATGATAATAAAAAGCTTTGGAGCATCTTAAATTTAATTTTGGGCAAAAAGGAAAACTCAGCTCCATCATTCATTGAATCAGATGGCTCATTTATCACAAAACCCACTGATATTGCCAATTACTTTCATGATTTTTTAATTGGCAAGATTAGCAAACTTATACATGACATGCCAGCAAAAAACGTTGATACTACACAAGTATAACTAATAAAATTATGAAAGACAAGCATTGTAATTTTTTATTCCGTAAAGTGAGTGTGGAAGAGGTAAAAAAAAAAGTATTGTTGTCTATCAATAATGACAAGCCACTTGGCTGTGACAACTTGGATGGAAAATTACTGAGGATAATAGCGGACGATAGTGCCACTCCTATTTGCCATATCTTCAATCTAAGCCTACTAGAAAGTGTGTGCCCTCAGGCCAGGAAGGAAGCAAAAGTTATTCCGCTATCCAAGAATAGTAAAGCCCCCTTCACTGGCTCAAAGAGCCGAGCAATCAGCATGTTATCAACCATTAGTAAACTTTTGGGGGAAAATGTGTTTGAGCAGATACAATGCTATTTTACTGTGATTGAAAACAGACTTTCAGGATGCTTATAGGAAATGGCATTCAACAAGCACTTACACAAATTAATGATGATTGGCTGAAAGAAATTAAAGACAAAAAGATTGTGGGAGCTGTTTTGCTAGACTTCAGTGCAGCTTTTGACATTATCGATCATAGTCTGCTGCTGGAAAAACATGTGTGTTATGGCTTTACACCCCCTGCTATATTGTGGATAAAGAGTTACCTGTCTAACAGAACACAGAGGGTGTTCTTTAATGGAAGCCTCTCCAACATATCCCAGGTAGAATCAGGAATTCCCCAGGGCTGCTGTCTAGGCCACTTACTTTTCTCAATCTTTACTAATGACAAGCCACTGGCTTTGAGTAAAACCAGTGTGTCTATGTATGCGGATGACTCATCACTATAAATGTCAGCTACTACAGCGAGTGAAATCACTGCAACACAGCAGTTAGTTTCAGAATGGGTGGCAAGAAATAAGTTAGTCCTAATATTTCAAAAACAAAATGCATTGTATATATATTTTTTAACTAGGCAAGTCAGTTAAGAACAAATTCTTATTTACAATGATGGCCTAGGAACAGTGGGTTAACTGCCTTCTTCAGGGGCAGAACGACAGATTTTTACCATGTCAGCTTGGGGATTCAATCTAGCAACCTTTCGGTTACTGGCCCAACGCTCTAACCACTAGGCTTTCTGCCGCCCCAAATTTGTATTTGGGCCAAATCATTCACTAAACCCTAAATATCAAATAAATCTTGTAATGAATAATATGGAAATTGAGCAAGTTGATGGTCAAAACATGTTGATACAACAGTAGCTAAGATGGGGAGAAGTCTGTCCATAATAAAGCGCTGCTCTGCCTTCGTGACAATACTATCAACAAAGCAGTTTCCACAGGTTCTAGTTTTGTCGCACCTGGACTATTATTCAGTCGTGTGGTCAGGTGCCACAGAGGGACCTCTGAAAATTACAATTGGCTCAGAACAGGGCAGCACGGCTGGCCCTTAAATGTACACGGAGAGCTAACATTATTAATATGCACGTCAATCTCTCATGGCTCAAAGTGGAGGAGAGCTTGACTTCAACACTACTTGTTTTTGTAAGAAGTGTTGACACGCTGAGTGCACCGAGGTGTCTGTTTAAACTAGTAGCACACAGCTCAGACACCCATGCATACCCCACAAGACATGCCACCAGAGGTCTCTTCACAGTCCCCAAGTCCAGAACAGACTATGGTAGGTGCACATTACTACATAGAGCCGTGACTACATGGAACTCTATTCCACATCAGGTAACTGATGCAAGCAGTAGAATCAGATTACACATTATGGAACAGCGGGGACTGTGAAGAGACACACGCATACGCACACACACGCTAGCACACGCACTCTACACACACGCTAGCACACGCATTCTACACACACGCTAGCACACGCACTCTACACACACGCTAGCACACGCACTCTACACACACGCTAGCACACGCATTCTACACACACACTAGCACACGCACTCTACACACACGCTAGCACACACACTCTACACACACACTAGCACATGCACTCTACACACACGCTAGCACACGCACTCTACACACACACTAGCACACGCACTCTACACACACGCCAGCACACGCACTCTACACACACGTACATTGTAATATTGTTGTATGATGGTTTTATACATGTTGTATTGTAGATATGTAGTGGTGTAATAATGTTATATGATGTACTGTTTTATCTTTTGTTTTACACGTAATGTAAGTGCCTTAATGTGTTTAGACCCAGGAAGAGTAGCTGCTGCCTTGGAAACAGCTAATGGCGATCCCTAATAAATACAACAACACACAAAATGGATATGCACAAAACTATTTATGACAATCTCAGTAGGCTACAGTACCTAATGCACCAACAAAATACAAAAAATATCACCATCAACGCTCTAGCACTGCCTACTGGCAGAACTATACAGGTGCTCCCTAATCAATTTCCTCTTTTGTCTGTGTGTTCCTGGATCAGAGGAGCAGAAGGGCTCCCTGAGTGATCGTGTGTGCCAGTTAGAGGAGGCATGCCGGGGGAAGGAGAGTGAGAGGGTGGACCTGGAGCTCCGACTCACCCAAGTTAAAGACAACCTTAAGAAGAGCCTAGCAGGAGGGGCTCTGGGGGCACCTGGGGAGAGCAAACCCTCCAGCAAGGTACCACACACACACACACACACACACACACACACACACACGTGTATTTATTTACCTGTATTTAACTAGACATGTCAGTTAAGAACAAATTATTATTTACAATGACAGCTTACACCAGCCAAACCCAGACAACACTAGGCCAATCGTGCGCCTCCCTATGGGACTCCCAATCACAGCCAGTTGTGCTACAACCTGGATTCAAACCAGGGTGTCTGTAGTGACACCTCTAGCACTGAGATGCAGTGTCTTAGACCGCTGCGCCACTCGGGAGTGATTGCTGATTCTAATGATCGCTGATGCTAATGATTTGAATGTGTGTGTGTTTGTGTGTGTGTCTCAGGTCTATTGCAGACCCTACTACTCTGAGTCTACACCAGTCAGCTGTGTCTCTGCGGCCCGTAAGAAACCTCCTGTCTACTCAACCTCTAAAAGAACAGTCATGCAGAAAGCCAAGGTAAGGACGAAAGACACACACACACAGTTTATCTGCGTCCCAAATTGTGCACCTTAGAGGGATGCAGCTCCACAGTCTGTCACTATGAGCCAGTTCCATCATCAGGGTCTAATGGTGTCCCAGCAGTTAGTGTGTGAAGAACTCACAGAAAATACACAGCGTGTGTGTGTGCGTGTATAATACACAAAAATATTAAACTGTTAATTTTCATTGCAGGAATGGGAGTCAAAGAAATGCACCTAAGGCAAGATTGGAGATGATTGGAGGAAAATCAGAGGGAGGATGTGTCTTTCAGATTGTTGTAGAGATATGGACAAAATTGAGTATTTGAGCCAGTGTACAGAAAGGATATTAAATGACAAAGGGACAATGAGAGATTTAAGGTGAGAATGTTCCATAGAACAGGAATGGAAGACAAAGGAGATGGAAGAAAAACACAGTGATTTACTGTATGTGATGTGCTTTAAAGGGATACTTCCAGATTTTGTAAATGAAGCCCTTTCCTAGCTCCATGCTATTGGAACTTCTTCTGTAGACTTCCAGTCATTGCATTGAAGCTATAATAATGTCTCCAGAACTGACCTTCAACTTCCTTCAAACTACACACAGAGAAATACGATTGGTATCCATGAGTTCATCTGACTCTGAGTAAGTAGAAAAAAGGGCTTAATTGCCAAAATCCAAAACGATCCCTTTAACATTGTTTCCCCTCTTGCCTTATCACCTCTATCTGTACAGACAGAAGCCATAACTACTGCTTTGTATATAGGATTATTTTTACACTGCACAATGTTCCTTTTCCCCTCAAATTGAGATGTACTTTATAAACAGTATGATGACAAATAAAATTGTGCAAATAATAAATATTATCTGAATGATGTACACTACTACAGGGAATTCACACCGCTGATAAGACAGTACCTACAGTGCCTTTGGAAAGTATTCAGACTCCTTGACTTTTTCCATATTTTGTTAGGTTACAGCCTAATTCTAAAATGAATTTAAAAAAAATAATTACACACAATACCCCAATACCTTTGGCAGAACCAATTTTTCTCTGTAGATCCTCTCAAGCTCTGTCAGGTTGGATGGGGAGCGTTGCTGCACAGCTATTTTCAGGTCTCTCCAGAGATGTTCGATCTGGTTCAAGTCCGGGCTCTGGCTGGGCCACTCAAGGACATTCAGAAACTTGTCCTGAAGCCACTCCTGCGTTGTCTTGGCTGTGTGCTTAGCGTTGTTGTACTGTTGGAAGATGAACCTTCGACACAGTCTGAGGTCCTGAGCACCCCGGAGCAGATTTTCATCAAGGATCTCTCTGTACTTTGCTCCATTCATCTTTGCCCCGATCCTGACTAGTCTCCCAGTCCCTGCCGCTGAAAACCATCCCCACAGCATGATGCTGCCACCACCATGCTTCACCGTCAGGATGGTGCCAGGTTTCCCTCCAGACGTGACGCTTGGCATTCAGGCTAAAGGGTTCAATCTTGGTTTCATCAGACCAGAGAATCTTGTTTCTCATGGTCTGGGAGTCTTTAGGTACCTTTTGGCAAACTCCAAGTGGGCTGTCATGTGCCTTTTACTGAGGAGTGGCTTCCGTCTGGCCACTCTACTGTAAAGGCCTGATTGGTGGAGTGCTGCAGAGATGGTTGTCCTTCTGGAAGGTTTTCCCATCTCCACAGAGGAACTCTAGAGCTCTGTCAGAGTGACCATCATGTTCTTGGTTACCTCCCTGACCAAGGCCCTTCTCCCCCAATTGCTCAGTTTGGCCAGGCGGTCAGCTCTAGGAAGAGTCTTGGTGGTTCCAAACTTATCCCATTTACGAATGATGGAGGCCACTCTGTTCTTGGGGACCTTCAATGCTGTTTTGGCACCCTTCCCCAGATCTGTGCCTCGACACAAGCCTGTCTCAGAGCGCTACGGACAATTCCTTCGACCTCATGACTTGGTTTTTGCTCTGACATGCACTGTCAACTGTGGGACCCTATATAGACTATATGGGACCCTATATGTGTGCCTTTCCAAATCATGTTCAATCAATTGAATTTACCACAAGTGGACTCCAATCAAGTTGAAGAAACATCTCAAGGATGATCAATGGAAACAGGATGCACCTGAGTTCAATTTCGAGTCTCATAGCAGAGGGTCTGAATACTTAAGTAAATAAGGTATATCTGTTTTTTATTTTTAATAAATTTGCTACAATTTCAAAAAACAGTTTTTGCTCTGTCATTATGGGGTAGATTGCTGAGGAAATTGTGTTATTTAATCAATTTTATAATAAGGCTTTAACGTAACAAAATGTGGAACAAGTCAAGAGGTCTGGATACTTTACAAAGGTACTGTACATTTATAAAACTCATGTATTTTAACACAAGCAGACCCTAATTTGTGATTGAGGTTTGGACTTCACCGATGTATTTCCTACTTCTTGGAAATGGTCTTGGAAATACATTAATAAATGAATGTTCTCAGAAGACCAACACTACAATGTGCTTGTGTGTGTTAGGTGTGCTACTCTCAGCTCTCCACCTGTCTGTCCATTGGGTACTTGGTCAGGTACACATTACACTGGATTGAAATAAAATATTTAGATCATAGTGAACTGCATTAGCAGTGTTTGTCATTTGAGACTCCGGTTCATTGAAATTCACAAGGAGGAGCATCTGATGCGGCTTGGTCCCAGATCTGTTGTCTCACCAACTACTAGTTGGAAAGACAGCGCAAACAGACCTGGGACCAGAAAACATTACCCCAGGACATTTCAACAGGTGACTATCCCGGAAATAAAGAAAAAGGAGCACTCTGTTTCTTTATCGATCTGATTGTTTATTGACCAGGTTAGAGCTGATTAGCAGATTTGCTCATTTGATTATTAACGTGTAGGCTAGGTGAAGGACAGAGCTGCGTACTGTAGGTACACCTGCACATACCCTCACCAGTCTTGGTTAATTTCCAGATAATCTGTGATCAGTGTTTCTGCCTATCAATGTCAGCAGAGGATGTGGCAGCTTCTAAAATGAACTGTGGTAAAATGGTGAGCTGCTTCCTGTGATGGGCTACCAACACTGATCACAGATCAGCTGTAAGAGCAATACGTGTGTTATTAGCATGAGGAAATTAGAACGTAAGAATATTTAAAAGGTGATATACAAGTCCACTGAACTCTCCAGTCAATGTAGATATAACAGGTGATATAGTCCATTCAACTCTTCAGACAGCAAGCTAACAGCCCAGTGGAGCCCCAGTTAGAGACAGATATGATACCTGCAGTGATACTGATGATCTGTTATACTGATATATACCTGTGTTAGTTTTGTGGCGAAGGAATAATGGTCTGGGGCTGTTTTCACGGTTCTGGCTAGGCCCCTTTGTTCCAGAGAAGGGAAATCTTAATGCTACATTATACAATGACATTCTAGATGATTCTGTGCTCCCAACTTTGTGGCAACAGTTTGGGGAAGGCCCTTTCCTGTTTCAGCATGACAATGCCCTGTGCACAAAGCAAGATCCATACAGAAATGGTTTGTCGAGATGGAAGAACTTGACTGGCTTGCACAGAGCCCTGACCTCAACCCCATCAAACACCTTTGGGATGAATTGGAACGCCGACTGTGAGCCAGGCGTGATCGCCCAAAATCAGTGCCCGACTTCACTAATGCTCTTGTGGCTGAATGGAAGAAAGTCCCTGCAGCAAAGTTCCAACATCTAGTGGAAAGCCTTCCCAGAAGAGTGGAGGCTGTTGTAGCAGCAAAGGGGGGACCAACTCTATATTAATGCCCATGATTTTGGAATGAGCTGTTAGATGAGCAGGTGTCCACATACTTTAAGTCATGTAGTGTATATCAGTCTCAGATGGAGCCTTTGTCTCTGAAGAACAATACTCCCACCACTTGGTTCAGAAAGGCATTACACCTACTCTAAGTTAGGCTTAAATGCTGACTAGACCAGGAGCACACCATGTTGATTTTGTCCATCCACACCAGACGCCATCAGGACACGCAGGTTGAAATATCAAAACGAACCCTAAACCATCTATTTTAACTTGGGGACAGGTCAAAAAGCATTAAACATGTATGGCAATTTAGCTAGCTAGCTTGCTGTTGCTAGCTAAACAATAGGTTGTTATTTTATCTGAAATGCACAAGGTCCTCTACTCCGACATTTAATCCACAGATTAAAGGGTAAATCGAGTTCGTTTCTAGCAGTCTCTCCTCCTTCAGGCTTCTTCTTCTTTGGACTTTATATGGCGGTTGGTAACTAACTTCAAGGTGCATTACCACTACCAACTGGACTGGAGTGTGGACCTCAGTTCGTCTTTCAATCACCCACGTGGGTATATGCTCATAAAAACCAATGAGGAGATGGGAGAGTCTGGGTGCAATGATTGAATAACATGTATGTGTACATATATTTTGCAACGCTCGCGTACGCGACCCGAACAGTGTGGTCATTATGTCTGGATAGGCCTACTGACTAAAGACAAATCACATTGAAATATATATGGTCCACTATTGTATTGTTTCAAATTCACAAGACAAACACAAGTACACAAATAAATAAATAATCATAAATAATAAAAAATAAAAAAATGATGTACAGATACAAAAATGCATTCAAAGTTTAAGAAGGCCATTGAATGATAGGTTTGATCCAGTGTAGGGCAGCCCAGTGTGAGGTAGTCTTGTGTGAAGTAGTCGAGTGTAAGGCAGTCCAGTGTGAGGCAGTCCAGTGTAGAGCAGTCCAAAATAGGGCAGTCCAGTGTAGGGCAGTCAAGTGTGAGGCAGTCCAGTGTGAGGCATTCCAGTGTGAGGCAGTCCAGTGTGAGGCAGTCCAATGTAGGTCAGTCCAGTGGAGGGAAGTCCAGTGTGGGGAAGTCCAGTGTATGGCAGTCCAGTGTATGGCAGTCCAGTGTATGGCAGTCCAGTGTGAGGCAGTCCAATGAAGGGCAGTCCAATGAAGGGCAGTCCAGTGCAGGGCAGTCAAGTGTGAGGCAGTCCAGCGTGAGGCAGTCCAGTGTGAGGCAGTCCAGTGTGAGGCAGTCCAGTGTAAGTCAGTCCAGTGGAGGGCAGTCCAGTGTGAGGCAGTCCAATGTAGGTCAGTCCAGTGAAGGGAAGTCCAGTGTATGTCAGTCCAGTGTATGTCAGTCCAGTGTGAGGCAGTCCAATGAAGGGCAGTCCAATGTAGGGCAGTCAAGTGTGAGGCAGTCCAGTGTGAGGCAGTCCAGTGTGAGGCAGTCCAGTGTAAGTCAGTCCAGTGGAGGGCAGTCCAGTGTGGGGCAGTCCAGTGTAGGGCAGTCCAGTGTGAGGCAGACCAGTGTAGGGCAGTCCAGTGTAAGGCAGTCTAGTGTGGGGCAGTCCACCGGCACCTCATCCCTATATACACACTTCGAAAAAAGAGTTATTTGCCTGTCCCCATAGGAAAACCCATTTCTGTTCCAGGTAGAACCCTTTTTGGTTTAAAAAAACAGAAATACCTTATTTCATAAGTATTCAGACCTTTTGCAATGGGACAATAAATGTAGCTCATGTGCATCCTGTTTCTGTTGATCATCCTTGAGATGTTTCTACAACTTGATTGGAGTAGACCTGTGGTAAATTCAATTGATTGGACATGATTTGGAAAGGCACACACCTGTCTACCTGTCACAATTCCTGACATTAAATCCTAGTAAAAATGCTCTGTCTTAGGTCAGTTAGGATCACCACTTTATGTTAAGAATGTGAAATGTCAGAATAATAGTAGAGAGAATGATTTATTTCAGCTTTTATTTCTTTCATCACATTCCCAATGTGTCAGAAGTTTACATACACTCAATAAGTATTTGGTAGCATTGCCTTTAAATTGTTTAACTTTTCGGTTAGCCTTCCACAAGCTTCCCACAATAAGTTGGGTGAATTTTGGCTCATTCCTCCTGACAGAGCTGGTGTAACTGAGTCAGGTTTGTAGGCCTCCTTGCTCGCACACGCTTTTTCAGTTCTGCCCACAAATGTTCTATAGGCTTGAGGTCAGGGCTTTGTGTTGGCCACTCCAATACCTTGACTTTGTTGTCCTTAAGCCATTTTGCCACAACTTTGGAAGTATGCTTGGGGTCATTAAGGTTTTGTCGATATAGGACTCGTTTTATTGTGGATATAGATACTTTTGTACCTGTTTCCTCCAGCATCTTCACAAGGTCCTTTGCTGTGGTTCTGGGATTGATTTGCACTTTTCGCACCAAAGAATGTTCATCTCTAGAAGACAGAACACGTCTTCTTCCTGAGCGGTATGATGTATGTATGGTCCCATGGTGTTTATACTTGCATACTATTGTTTGTACAGACAAACGTGGTACCTTCAGGTGCTTGGAAATTGCTCCCAAGAATGAACCAGACTTGTAGAGGTCTACATTTTTTTTCTGAGGTCTTGGCTGATTTCTTTTGATTTTCCCATGATGTCAAGCAAAGAGGCACTGAGTTAGGCCTTGAAATACATCCACAGGTACACCTCCAATTGACTCAAATTTTCTGGAATTTTCCAAGCTGTTTAAAGGCACAGTCAACTTATTGTATGTAAACTTCTGACCCACTGGAATTGTGATACAGTGAATTATAAGTGAAATAATCTGTCTGTAAACAATTGTTAGAGAAATTACTTGTGTCATGCACAAAGTAGATGTCCTAACCGACTTGCCAAAACTAAGGTTTGTTAACAAGAAATCTTCAACTGTATATAAGGTCCCACAGTTGACAGTGCATGTCAGAGCAAAAACCAAGCCATGAAAAGGAATTGTCCGTAGAGCTCTGAGACAGGATTATGTTGAGGCAAAGATCTGGGGAAAGGTACCAACAAGTTTCTGCAGCATTGACAGTCCCCAAGAACATAGTGGCCTCCATCATTCTTAAATGGAAGAAGTTTGGACCCACCAAGACTCTTCCTAGAAATGGGAGGTGACCAAGAACCCAATGGTCACAGAACCTTCCAGAAGGACAACCATCTCTGCAGCACTCCGCCAATCAGGCCTTTATGGTAGAGTGGCCAGATGGAAGCAACTCCTCAGAGTTTGCCAAAATGCACCTAAAGACTCTCAGACGATGAGAAACAAGATTCTCTGGTCTAGATGAAACCAAGTTTGAAATATTTGGCTTGAATGCCAAGCGTCACTTCTGGAGGAAACCTGGAACCATCCCTTCGGTGAAGCATGGTGGTGGCAGCATCATGCTGTGGGGATGGTTTTCAGCGGCAGGGACTGGGAAACTAGTCAGGATCGAGGCCAAGATGAACAGAGCAAAGTACAGAGAGATCCTTGATGATAACCTGCTCCAGAGCGCTCAGGACCTCAGACTGTGTCGAAGGTTCACCTTCCAACAGTACAACGACGCTAAGCATACAGCCAAGACAACGCAGGAGTGGCTTTGGGACAAGTTTCTGAATGTCCTTGAGTGGCCCAGCCAGAGCCCGGACTTTAAAACCTGATTGAACATCTCTGGAGAGACTTGAAAATAGCTGTGCAGCGATGCTCACCATCCAACCTGACAGAGCTTGAGAGGATCTGCAGAGAAGTATGAGAGAAACTCCCCAAATACATGTGTGCCATGCTTGTAGCGTCATACCTAAGATGACTCAAGGCAGGTATCTTTGCCAAAAGGGGTTCAACAACGTACTGAGTAAAGGGTCTGAATACACATGTACATTTAATATTTCAGTTTCTTATTTTTTATAAACTTTCGAATATTCAGAAAAATCAGTTTTTGTTTTGTCATTATGGGGTATTGTGTGTAGATTGATGGGAAGAAAAATGAACTATTTCATCCATTTTAGAATAAGGCTGTAATGAAACAAAATGTGGAATATGTCAAGGGATCTGAATACTTTCTGAATTAACTGTACATGGAACCCAAAAGGGTTTTACCGGGAACCAAAAAGGTTCTACCTTAAACCAATAAGGGTTCTTCAATGAGTCCTCCTATGTAGACAACTGAAGAACCATTAAAGGTTCTAGCTAGCACCTTTTTTTCTAAGAGTGTAGAGCACCATTTTTGACCAGGGTCCTTCTCTATAGGCGTTGGTCAAAGTAGTGCACCTCATTGAAAATAGGGGGCCATTTTGGACACAGTCCCTATATATTGCACTACTCGGCTTTGGTCAAAAGTAGTGCACCTCATAGGAAATAGGGGGCCATTCGGATCAGATCAGATGATGGGATGTGTGCTACTCAGATCAGATGAAGAGATGTGTGCTACTCAGATCAGATGAAGAGATGTGTGCTACTCAGATCAGACGAAGAGATGTGTGCTACTCAGATCAGATGAAGAGGTGTGTGCTACTCAGATCAGATGAAGAGGTGTGTGCTACTCAGATCAGATGAAGAGGTGTGTGCTACTCAGATCAGATGAAGAGGTGTGTGCTACTCAGATCAGATGAAGAGGTGTGTGCTACTCAGATCAGATGAAGAGGTGGGTGCTACTCAGATCAGATGAAGAGGTGTGTGCTACTCAGATCAGATGAAGAGGTGGGTGCTACTCAGATCAGATGAAGAGATGTGTGCTACTCAGATCAGATGAAGAGGTGTGTGCTACTCAGATCAGATGAAGAGGTATGTGCTGCTCTGATCAGATGAAGAGGTGTGTGCTACTCAGATCAGATGAAGAGGTGGGTGCTACTCAGATCAGATGAAGAGATGTGTGCTACTCAGATCAGATGAAGAGGTGTGTGCTACTCAGATCAGATGAAGAGGTATGTGCTGCTCTGATCAGATGAAGAGGTAGTAGAGCCAGTAGAAGACATTAACCGCCAGGAAGGTGAGGGGGAACACAGTGCGAGCGTGGCGGTCGATGTTGTGAGGGTTCTCTATACTAAACACAGACATCACACGTCGTGACGCGTTCTTAACCAGTGTCAGGCCACACCCCTTCCCCGGCTTCTTCTCTGTAGCCTCGGCTTCGCTGACACTCGTCCCCGATTGGTCAACAAGATTATTTTGGGTGGAGCCTAGCTCCAGGACCTGATTTGGTTGGCTGGGGCTGACCATGGGCATGGTACTGTTTCCTTTGGAGTCATCAAACTCCTGATGGAGCTCCTGAGGAGAAGAGAGACATTTTGTGGAGGGGGGGGGGGGTCTCATCTTAGAAATATGGTAGACAAATACACATATATAGAGTGGAAGTCGGAAGTTTACATACACCTTAGCCAAATAAATTTAAACTCAGTTTTTTAACAATTCCTGACATTTAATCCTAGTAAATTTATTTCAGCTTTTATTTATTTCATCACATTCCCAGTTGGTCAGAAGTTTACATACACTCAATAAGTATTTGGTAGCATTGCCTTTAAATTGTTTAACTTGGGTCAAATGTGTCGGGTAGCCTTCCACAAGCTTCCCACAATAAGTTGGGTGAATTTTGGCCCATTCCTCCTGACAGAGCTGGTGTAACTGAGTCAAGTTTGTAGGCCTCCTTGCTCGCACACGCTTTTTCAGTTCTGCCCACAAATGTTCTATAGGATTGAGGTCAGGGCTTTGTGATGGCCACTCCAATACCTTGACTTTGTTGTCCTAAAGCCATTTTGCCACAACTTTGGAAGTATGCTTGGGGTCATTGTCCATTTGGAAGACCCATTTGCGACCAAGCTTTAACTTCCTGACTGATGTATTGAGATGTTGCTTCAAAATGTCTACATCATTTTTATTCCTCATGATGCCATCTATTTTGTGAAGTGCACTAGCAAAGCACCCCAAAACATGATGCTGCCACCCCCGTGCTTCACGGTTGGGATGGTGTTCTACGGCTTGCAAGCCTCTGCCTTTTTCCTCCAAACATAACAATGGTCATTATGGCCAAACAGTTCTATTTTTGTTTCATCAGACCAGAGGACATTTCTCCAAAAAGTACGATCTTTGTCCCTATGTTCAGTTGCAAACCGTAGTCTGGCATTTTTTATGGCGGTTTTGGAGCAGTGGCTTCTTCCTTGCTGAGTGGCCTTTCAGGTTATGTCGATATAGGACTCGTTTTACTGTGGATATAGATAATTTTGTACCTGTTTCCTTCAGCATCTTCACAAGGTCCTTTGCTTTTGTTCTGGGATTGATTTGCACTTTTCGCACCAAAGTATGTTCATCTCTAGGAGACAGAACGCATCTCCTTCCTGAGTGGTATGACGGCTGTGCTGTCCCATGGTGTTTATACTTGCGTACTATTGTTTGTCCAGATTAACGTGGTACCTTCAGGCGTTTGGAAATTGCTCCCAAGGATGAACCAGACTTGTGGAGGTCTACATGTTTTTTTCTGAGGTCTTGAGTTTGAGTTTGAAGGTAGGCCTTGAAATAAATCCACAGGTACACTTCCAAGTGACTCAAATGATGTCAATTAGCCTATCAGAAGCTTTTAAAGCCATTACATAATTTTCTGGAATGTTCAAAGATGTTAAAGACACAGTCAACTTAGTGTATGTAAACTTCTGACCCACTGGAATTGTGATACAGTGAATTATAAGTGAAATAATCTGTCTGTAAAATTTTTTGGGAAAAATTACTTGTGTCATGCACAAAGTAGATGTCCTAAGCGACTTGCCAAAACTATAGTTTGTTAACATGGAATTTGTGGAATGGTTGAAAAAAGAGTTTTAATGACTCCAACCTAAGTGTATGTAAACTTCAGACTCCAACTGTACATACGCACTCTGCATTGTTGAGAATGTACCCGTCACTGTTAGTCTGCCCCTGTTGTTTACCAAGCTTGTGACAAATAGCATTTGATTTCATTTGACACACACACACACTTTTCTCAATTTGACGCACCCTGTGTATGTCTCCTACGGTGTGGTGCTGCATGGTACAGAAGTGGGCGCAGGCGTACTCCAGCAGTGCCCCAAAGATGAAGGTGAAACAGATGCCCAGGTACACGTCTATGGCCTTGATGAAACAGTTGGCGTTGGGGAGAGAGGTACGGGCACCCATCATGAGAGTAGTCATAGTCAGCACTGTGGTCACACCTGGAGAATCATTATAATGACAGACATAGTCAGTACCGTGGTCACACCTGGAGAATCATTATAATGACAGGCATAGTCACCACTGTGGTCACACCTGGAGAATCATTATAATGACAGACATAGTCACCACTGTGGTCACACCTGGAGAATCATTATAATGACAGACATAGTCAGTACCGTGGTCACACCTGGAGAATCATTATAATAACAGGCATAGTCAGCCCTGTGGTCACACCTGGAGAATCATTATAATGACAGACATAGTCACCACTGTGGTCACACCTGGAGAATCATTATAATGACAGACATAGTCAGTACCGTGGTCACACCTGGAGAATCATTATAATAACAGGCATAGTCAGCCCTGTGGTCACACCTGGAGAATCATTAAAATGATAGTGTCACGATTGTCTTCAGAAACGCACCAAGGCGCAGCGTGCATGAAGTTCCACATTTTTATTGGCAAGTGGAACATATACAAAACAATAAAGAAACAACTAATCGGACATAAATGTAGCGCATACAGGCATGAACAGAAAACAATAACACACAAACACAGGTGGGAAAAAGAACAACTTAAGTATGATCCCCAATTAGAGGCAACGACACTCAGCTGCCTCTAATTGGGAACCATACAAAACCAAAACATAGAAATACAAATAATAGATCCAATAATCCCCCTAGTCACGTCCTGACCAAAACCACCATAAAGAGCCCAGAGGGCTATCTATGGCCAGGATGTGACAGATAGTCATAGTCAGCACTGTGGTCACACCTGGAGAATCATTATAATGACAGTCATAGTCAGTACCGTGGTCACACATGGATAATCGTTATAATGACAGTTATAGTCAGTACTGTGGTCACACCTGGATAATCGTTATAATGACAGTCATAGTCAGTACTGTGGTCACACCTGGAGAATCATTATAATAACAGTCATAGTCAGTACTGTGGTCACACCTGGAGAATCATTATAATGACGGTCATATCAGTAGTAACACACCTAGATGGATGGGTGGATGGGTGGGTGGGTAAGTGGGTGGAAGAGGAATGGAACTTGCTTGTACTCTATTCTCAAATGAATGAATTAATATGTAAGTGACAGGGTTATAACACACAATCACGCACACACACACACACACACACACACACACACACACATGCAGTGTGACTGACCGATGCAGGTGCGTGCGGGGACAGAAGATTGGCTGATCCAGAAGGAGACCCAGGAGAGCACCACTAACAGAGTAGAAGGGGTGTATGTCTCCAGGATGAAGAACAACACGTTCCTGCGCAGAGCAAAGTGGAGCACCAGCTTCGGGTACAGCCCTGTAAACACACACACAGACAGGCACAGGCAGGCCCGCAGACACAAAGCATGAGCGAACAGGTTGGAAGCAGTTATCTGACTCTATTGTGTCATACTCTATTGTGTCATGAGGTAGACCAGTAGACTGTAAGGTAAGTTACGTTTTCACACACACACACACACACACACACACACACACACACACACACACACACACACACACACACACACACACACACACACACACACACACACACACACACACACACACACACACACACACACACACACACGTACCTGTCTCATAGACAGCCTCAGAAACAGATGTGTAGTAACTCTCAACACTGTACTGGGCCAGACGCAGCGTGTCCAGACCCTTCACTGAGTCATTCCCTCTAGTCCAGTAGAATATTACATCCTGTAGGTTATAGCCCCCTGGAAACACACACAATCACACACTTATCCTCTATGGACGTGTTTAACTATAGTAGGACCAGAAGTCCCCACAACAATAGTAAACAAACAAATATTTGACCAACAGGGTTTATTTTGTTAGTCCCCACGAGGTCAAATGTTATTTCTAGGGGGTTTAGGGTTAAGGTTCGAATTAGTGTTAGGGTCAGGGTTAGGAGCTAAGGTTAGTTTTAGGGTTAGGGTTAGGGTTAGGAGCTAGGGTTAGTTTTAGTTTTAGGGTTAGGGTTAGGAGCTAAGGTTAGTTTTAGGGTTAGGGTTAGGAGCTATGGTTAGTTTTAGGGTTAGGGTTAGGAGCTAGGGTTAGTTTTAGGGTAAGGTTTAGGGTTAGGGTTAGGAGCTAGGTTTAGGTTTGGGTTTAGGTTTAGGTTTAGGTTTAGGGTTAGGGTTAGGGTAAGAGTACGGGTTAGGGCTATGTTTAGGGTTTGGGAAAATAAGATTTTTAATGGCACGGAATTGTCTGTCCCCACAAGGTTAGCTGTACAAGACTGTGTGTGTGCGTGAGTGTGTGTGTGTGTGGGGGGGGATACTCACAGCTCTCCAGCTGCAGGGTGCACACTTGTCTGTCCATTGGGTACTTGGTCAGGTCCATGTTACAGGCGATGGTCGCTGTTATTCTGTGATGGGGAGGGTGGGGAGTTGGGGGTGGAGAGAGAGAGAGAAATGGAGTGAGATTTAGAGAGCGATAGATGCAAGGGTGGTGTGTAGACAGCTGGGCTGTGGACAACCTGTTGATTGACAGCTGGGCTGTGTACAACCTGTTGATTGACAGCTGGGCTGTGTACAACCTGTTGATCGACAGCTGGGCTGTGGACAACCTGTTGATCGACAGCTGGGCTGTGGACAACCTGTTGATAGACAGCTGGGCTGTGTACAACCTGTTGATCGACAGCTGGGCTGTGGACAACCTGTTGATCGACAGCTGGGCTGTGGACAACCTGTTGATAGACAGCTGGGCTGTGGACAACCTGTTGATAGACAGCTGGGCTGTGGACAACCTGTTGATCGACAGCTGGGCTGTGTACAACCTGTTGATCGACAGCTGGGCTGTGGACAACCTGTTGATCGACAGCTGGGCTGTGGACAACCTGTTGATCGACAGCTGGGCTGTGTACAACCTGTTGATCGACAGCTGGGCTGTGGACAACCTGTTGATCGACAGCTGGGCTGTGGACAACCTGTTGATAGACAGCTGGGCTGTGGACAACCTGTTGATAGACAGCTGGGCTGTGGACAACCTGTTGATTGACAGCTGGGCTGTGGACAACCTGTTGATTGACAGCTGGGCTGTGGACAACCTGTTGATGTACCTTACGGTCATCCAGTTGGAAAGGGAATAGTTTTTGCAGAGCGGGTTAGATGCACAGTAATGGAGTCTACTCTTGGGGAGTATGAAATGGGTTTGTATGTTTATTGTTATGCCAGAGCCAATGTGGTCTGTTCAGAGTCGGTGAGGCTTGTGGATGGAGCTGACCTTTACACATGGAGATTGACTGTGGGGCACCTTCAGCTCTATGGAGGTGAGGGTCCAACCTGGGCTACTGAGTTCCAGTGTAAAGACAATAAGTCTCTTCTCTTACACTGTAACACCTCAGCCAGAGAAGAACACACCCGTGTCCCTGGTAACGCTGCTGGACTGACCTGCACACAGCCTGATGATGTGAGGCTGGTCGCTGTGCAGGTACACTGGAGATGTACAACAGGATAGGATGGTGGAGGATGCAGCTGTAGTATGTAGACAACTGTACTGTGGCTCTCCTGTTTCAATAGTCCTCTGGTTACAAAGGGTATGGGATGTAGTTAACTACCATGGCACTGAGCCTGCACTCGGGCGGTGTGAAAGGGAGTATTATGATGACAGTGTTATACAACATCTCTCTGTTAACATAACCTGCTCAGATCTTCTGTTCCAGCCTAACATCTCCCTGGATGTCTCAATGGGAGGGGTCTCCAGGGGCTAGAGGTGCTCAGGGGCCACAACTTCACCATCACCTGCTCCACTCAGCCACTGTACCCAGGAGGCTCCTTCCTCCTCACATTCACTGGCTCCAACAGAACCCAGACCCATCCAGCTGTCAATCAGCTGTCAATGACTTTCCACCAATGGAAAAATAGCTGTGTTCATGAGAATTATGTTTCCCCTCTTAACCTCATCTGAGACTGAGCTCCTCTCACTCACTGTCACAGGTAACTGACACAGACTTTTTTACTTTGTTATTAAAATATTTAAAATCTGTACTTCAGCACCACCACGGCCCTCTATCTGTACTTCAACACCACCAGGGCCCTCTATCTGTACTTCAACACCACCACAGCCCTCTATCTGTACTTCAACACCACCACTGCCCTCTATCTGTACTTCAACACCACCACGGCCCTCTATCTGTACTTCAGCACAACCACGGCCCTCTATCTGTACTTCAACAACCCCCACTGCCCTCTATCTGTACTTCAACACCACCACGGCCCACTATCTGTACTTCAACTCTCCCACGGCCCTCTATCTCTACTTCAACACCACCACTGCCCTCTATCTGTACTTCAACACCACCACGGCCCTCTATCTGTACTTCAACACCACCACGGCCATCTATCTGTACTTCAGCACCACCACGGCCCTCTATCTGTACTTCAACACCACCAGGGCCCTCTATCTGTACTTCAACACCACCACAGCCCTCTATCTGTACTTCAACACCACCACTGCCCTCTATCTGTGCTTCAACACCCCCACTGCCCTCTATCTGTATTTCAACACCACCAGGGCCCACTATCTGTACTTCAACACCCCCACGGCCCTCTATCTGTACTTTAACACCACCACGGCCCTCTATCTGTACTTCAACACCACCACGGCCCTCTATCTGTACTTCAACACCACCACGGCCCTCTATCTGTGCTTCAACACCACCACGGCCCTCTATCTGTACTTCAACACCACCACGGCCCTCTATCTGTGCTTCAACACCACCACAGCCCTCTATCTGTACTTCAACACCACCACGGCCCTCTATCTGTACTTCAACACCACCAGGAGGAAGAAGGAGAGAGGAGAGAGGAGGGGAGAGTGTGGAGATAGTGTCCCTGTAGGGGAGAGCTGAGGCCGGGCTGAGAGAAGAAGAGGAGAGGAGGAAAGAGGAGGGGGAGAGTGTGGAGATGATGTCTCTGCAGGAGCAAGCTGAGGCCGGGCCGTTAGCAGAGGAGAGGAGAGGAGAGATGGAGAAATGGAGGGATGGAGAGGAGAGATGGAGAGGAGAGGATTTCCTAGAATGCTTTGAGGTTGATATTCATTATCAAATAGTTCAAACCAAATGTTGGCTCAAACCAGGTTTGTCATTTGAGATTGTTTATTGTTGTTTTTGTTGCTTTTTCAATTGTATCTATTCATTGATCGTTTTTTAGTCTACATTATTGTTCAGTTAGGACACATGTTAAATATTAATGTTTATTTTTATGATTACCCTGTAAGTTTTTTAATTAGTTAAATTCAAATCCAATGACAAAAAGGGCAGGGTTTAAATGTATGTTTCATGGCTACACTTCATTATGTCTTACTATGTTATAGATGTGGTTACCTTACAGGGAAACTACTGGTGAAGATTAACAATCTTTACAAGATACTTTTAATCATTGTGTTTAGTTGTGTACTGTGTATCACAGGCGGCTGGTGGCACTTTAAGTGGGGAAGAAAGGGCTCATAGTAATGGCTAGAATGGAATTAATGGAATGGTATCAAACACGTTTCCTTGTATTTGATACCATTCCATTCATATACATCTCTACAGTTAATTACGGAGCAGTGGCACTTACGACAACATCCGGAAAAATGCAGAGCGCCAAATTCAAAATACAAAAATAGTAACATTAAACATTCATGAAAATGCAAGTGTTGCACACCACTCAAAAGCTTAGAACCTTGGTAATCTCACAGGGTTATCAGATTTCAAAAAGGCTTTACGGCGAAAGCATAGTATTTGATCGTCTGAGGACACCGCCCCGCATACATATTCAATTAGCATAATAACATAACCAGCACGGGTGTCACAAAACTTAAAAATAGCTATAAAATAAATCGCTTACCTTTGAAGATCTTCCTCTAATGGCAATCCAAAGGGTCCCAGCTACACAATAAATTGTCCTTTTGTTCGACAAAGTCCCTCTTTACTTGTTTTGTTCAGTAATCCACCGTTCCAGCGTTCCACTCGTTCAATATACAAGACATAGAAAACGTAAAAAAGTTACCTATAAACTTTGTCCAAACAACTCAAACAACCTTTCAAATTGATCCTCAGGTACCCTAATATGTATATAAACAATAATATTTCAGATGGATAATAACCTTGGTTGATCGAAAAGGAAAAAAACTAAGCGCGCTCTCTGTCACGCGCGCCAAACAGTACAGGCCACTCCTGAGCATGTCAATGGAAAAAGTGTGATATCACAAAATAACATTTTCCAGATGGATTTTCCTCTGATTTTTGCCTTCCAAATCAGTTCTGTTATACTCACAGACATTATTTTAACAGTTTTATAAACCTCAGAGTGTTCTATCCAATACTACCAATTATATGCATATCCTAGCTTCTGGGCCAGAGTAACAGGCAGTTTACTTTGGGCATGCCAGACTCTCCGACTTTCCGAATTATGCCCCGGAGCCTAAAAGGTTAAAGAACTGGACTGACCACCTGCTCTGATTCTCCACGTCTTAGCACACATGCACTCACTCATACACACCCACACAGACATACACACATCCACATACACACACATATGCATTCATGCTACACACACACATCACAACTGCTGTTACCAAACTCCTATTATACTGCTCACTTTATACACTTGCCCCCCACCCCCACTTCCCCAATACATGTGTAAAATGTATAATTCTATTGTACTGCCTTTTACTTTATTTTCGTGTTCTTACATTTGACTATTTATTATTGTTGTTGCATTGTCTAGAAGGAACCTACAAGTAAGCATTTTGTTGGACAATGTATACCATGCATATCCCGTACATGCGACTAATAACACTTGACGCTTGAAACATGAAGATTTGAGCTTTTACACCTTTTATCATCTGTCGGTTTTTAAACTGCTTTATCTATAAAAATTAAAAAACAGCATTTTCACGAAGAACTCTCCTGTCTTTTCAAGAGGTTTGACTGACATGGAGAGATAAAGAAGTGGAACTTGAGTAAGTTATAAGACACAAGCGGTCCATTTAGCTTGATGTATTCATGACATATCCCAGAGTGATTTATCATAGTTTCAAAACGCTCTATGACTATGTTGACAAATGTTTATAAGGCAATTTAACACATAACACACATAATAACAATGATTTCATCCTAGTAACAGTAGTAAGCTGGTGCATGTATGGTCAGTAGTAATATAATAATGATTTCATCCTAGTAACAGTAGTAAGCTGGTGCATGTATGGTCAGTAGTAATATAATAATGATTTCATCCTAGTAACAGTAGTAAGCTGGTGCATGTTTGGTCAGTAGTAATATAATAACGATTTCATCCTAGTAACAGTAGTAAGCTGGTGCATGTTTGGTCAGTAGTAATATAATAATGATTTCATCCTAGTAACAGTAGTAAGCTGGTGCATGTATGGTCAGTAGTAATATAATAATGATTTCATCCTAGTAACAGTAGTAAGCTGGTGCATGTATGGTCAGTAGTAATATAATAATGATTTCATCTCAAATCAAATTTTATTGGTCACATACACATGGTTAGCAGATGTTCATGCGAGTGTAGCGAAATGCTTGTGCTTCTAGTTCCGACTATGCAGTAATATCTAACAAGTAATCTAACAATTTCACAACAACTACCTTATACACAGAAGTGTAAAGGAATTAATAAGAATATGTACATATAAATATCTGGATGAGCGATGGCCCAACGGCAAGATGCAGTAGATAATATAGAGCACAGTATATACATATAAGATGAGTAATGTAGGATAATGTTTACGTACCCTACATTACTCATCTCGTATGTACAGTCGTGGACAAAAGTTTTTAAATGACACAAATATTAATTTCCATAAAGTTTGCTGCTTCAGTGTCTTTAGATATTTTTGTCACATGTTACTATGGAATACTAAAGTATAATTACAAGCATTTCAGAAGTGTCAAAGGCTTTTATTGACAATTACATGAAGTTGATGCAAAGAGTCAATATTTGCAGTGTTGACCCTTCTTTTTCAAGACCTCTGCAATCCACCCTGGCATGCTGTCAATTAACTTCTGGGCCACATCCTGACTGAAGGCAGCCCATTCTTGCATAATCAATACTTGGAGTTTGTCAGAATTTGTGGGTTTTTGTTTGTCCACCCGCATCTTGAGGATTGACCACAAGTTCTCAATGGGATTAAGGTCTGGGGAGTTTCCTGGCCATGGACCCAAAATATCGATGTTTTGTTCCCCGAGCCAATTAGTTATCACTTTTGCCTTATGGCAAGGTGCTCCATCATGCTGGAAAAGGCATTGTTCATCACCAAACTGTTCCTGGATGGTTGGGAGAAGTTGCACTTGGAGGATGTGTTGGTACCATTCTTTATTCATGCCTGTGTTTTTAGGCAAAATTGTGAGTGAGCCCACTCCCTTGGCTGAGAAGCAACCCCACACATGAATGGTCTCAGGATGCTTTACTGTAGGCATGACACAGGACTGATGGTAGCGCTCACCTTGTCTTCTCCAGGCCAATCTTTTTTTCTGGATGCCCCAAACAATCGGAAAGGGGATTCATCAGAGAAAATGACTTTACCCCAGTCCTCAGCAGTCCAATCCCTGTACCTTTTGCAGAATATCAGTCTGTCCCTGATGTCTTTTCTGGTGAGAAGTGACTTCTTTGCTGCCCTTCTTGACACCAGGCCATCCTCCAAAAGTCTTTGCCTCACTGTGCATGCAGATGCACTCACAACTGCCTGCTGCCATTCCTGAGCAAGCTCTGTACTGGCGTTGCCCCGATCACGCAGCTGAATCAACTTCAGGAGACAGCCCTGGCACTTGTTGGACTTTCTTGGGCGCCCTGAAGCCTTCTTTACAACAATTGAACCGCTCTCCTTGAAGTTCTTGATGATCCGATAAATGATTGATTTAGGTGCAATCTTACTGGCAGCAATATCCTTGCCTGTGAAGCCCTTTTTGTGCAAAGCAATGATGACGGCACGTGTTTCCTTGCAGGTAACCATGGTTGACAGAGGAAGAACAATGATTCCAAGCACCACCCTCCTTTTGAAGCTTCCAGTCTGTTATTCGAACTCAATCAGCATGACAGAGTGATCTCCAGCCTTGTCCTCGTCAACACTCACACCTGTGTTAACGAGAGAATCACTGACATGATGTCAGCTTGTCCTTTTGTGGCAGGGCTGAAATGCAGTGGAAATGTTTTTTGGGGATTCAGTTCATTTGCATGGCAAAGAGGGACTTTGCAATTAATTGCAATTCATCTGATCACTCTTCATGACATTTTGGAGTATATGCAAATTGCCATCATACAAACTGAGGCAGCAGACTTTGTGAAAATATATATTTGTGTCATTCTCAAAACTTTTGGCCACGACTGTATATACTGTACTCTATACTGTACAATATACTGCATCTTGCCTATGCCGTTAGGCCATCGCTCATCCAGATATTGTACATATTCTTATTAATTCCTTTACACTTGTGTGTATAAGGTAGTTGTTGTGAAATTGTTAGATTACTTGTTGGATATTACTGTTGTTAATGATTGGTCAGTAATGTGTATAGTGGACTAAAGCCTAGTGAACGGTTCATGTTTGGTCAGTAGTAATATAATTAAGCAATAATGCATGAGGGGGTGTGGTATATGGCCAATATACCACGGCTAAGGGCTGTTCTTAGGACACAGCCCTTAGCTGTGGTATATTGGCCATATACCACAAACCCCCAAGGTGCTTTATTGCGATTATAAACTGGTTACCAATGTAATTAGAGCAGTAAAAATAAATGTTTTGTCATACTCGTGCTATACGGTCTGATATACCACGCTGTCAGCCAATCAGCATTCAGGGCTCGAACCACCCAGTTTATAATAATATAATTATACATGCCAGTAAGCTGACGCTTTTATCCAGAGCGAATCACAGTCAGGCATGCAAACATTTTTTACGTACGGGTGGCCCCAGCAGGATTCCGGCCCACAACCCTTGGCATTGCAAGCGCCATGCTTTAGCGACTGAGCCACAAGTACACAACACACTAGTACGTACCGTAGAGCATAGAGAACGGTCCCGTTGCTGAAGATCCGTATGAGACGGTTCTCCACGGTGACGTCATGCAGGAAGGAGCGTTTGGAGTCTGGAATGAAGGTGTCTGGGATCCAGAGGAGAGAGACTAGTCGTCCATCCACACTCACACTCTCATTCCCTGGGAACAGCAGCCGGGAGTCCCTCCAACGCTGACGCAGGAAGATAGTGGCTGTGTAGTCCTGAGGACCAGGTGAGTGTGAGAGAGAGAGATGTACACATTAAAACAGACATGCATGCAAGCAGACCCAAACACACAGGTTAAAAATTACCATATTGATTTCTGAGATGGCATCAATGCTCGCGATATCCAGACTCATCCCAATCTCAACAGGGCCCTCTGGAGAGAGAGAGAGAGAGAGAGAGAGAGAGAGAGAGAGAGAGAGAGAGAGAGAGAGAGAGAGAGAGAGAGAGAAACTGTTATAGCACTTCATTAGTTTGTGTGTGTGTGTGTGTGTGTGTGTGTGTGTGTGTGTGTGTGTGTGTGTGTGTGTGTGTGTGTGTGTGTGTGTGTGTGTGTGTGTGTATTAACTCTCCTCACCATTGAAGTTGGGCCTCATGTAGCGGTTATATCCCTTCATTAGTTTCTGGATGGTGGGATGCAGCTGGGAGCCATTCGAGTCCTCCCAGTGGTGACTCCCAGGGAGCATACATCCACTTTAGGAGAGAGAGAGAGGAGATGGAGGGGAGAAGAGAAGTAGAGAGGTGCGGAATATGAGCTAGACATCTGTAAGATCAGTAACTGTTAGATTAGTACCAATATGAGAACCACTGTGTATTCAAGTCCTTCCATATAATCTCCTGATTCTCCCTGACCCATGACCCCTAACTTCTCACCTCTGAGTTAGGAGCATGCCCAGGGTAAGGAAGGTCAAAGGGTGGGTAGGTATCATGATCAGGCTGTCAAAGGTCACCAAAGGTCAGCAGCTGTGGGCGGAGATAGAGATAAGAGAGCTGAAAAACAGAAAGTGAATGAGTCTACTGGTTTTCTTGCTAGATATACAGACAACATGTTGATTATTACTCAACTAGGGGCATATTCATTAGAGAAAAAAAAAAAAATATTGGGCAATGTTACCTGTTTCAGACCGTTTTCTTCCTTTTGGTGCCTGGTGTTGTTATAGCCCTGGATGTATTGTTTTGTGCATTTCTAGGTTTTCATGTGTATCTGAGTTATTGGGGTTCAAGCAGGCAGAAAGCCGTAGCGTCGTGATAAAGTCTCTCTCACTACACTGGAAGTTAATAGGAATATGACTTTCAGATCTAAAACGTCTATCATACATGTCAGATTTCAATACTGGCCGATGTCATAATGACGGAGGATGTCTTCTCTCCAATGAGCCACTGATCATATTTTTGTGATATTCCTACCTCGAGAATTGTTTTATTTTACAGAGAGTCTAGCACATTTTTTTAATTGCCTGCCTGTAGTCCAGTGTGCGTTGCATTGTGCCGGTGCCAGAGATAATATAGAAAGGATACAGGAATCCAATGAATGAAGGAACGTATAAGTCAAAGTCAAAGTCAAAGTCACCATTATTAGTCAGTTGTACAACCGAATGCCTTCAACCGAAATGTGTCTTCCGCATTTAACCCAACCCCTCTGAATCCGAGAGGTGCGGGGGGCTGCCTTTAATCGACATCCACGTCTTCGGCGCCCGGGGAACAGTGGGTTAACTGCCTTGTTCAGGGGCAGAACGACAGATTTTTACCTTGTCAGCTCGGGGATTTGAACTTGCAGCCCTCCGGTTACAAGTCCAACGCTCTAACCACTAGGCTACCTGCCGCCCGCTAACCTTGGCTTCTTGGCTTCATCAGACCAGAGAATCTTGTTTCTCATGGTCTGAGAGTCTCCACCCAGAAGACTGTCGACCAATTGTACTCACGTTGTCATGCTACATCACACGGTTGCTAGGTCAATCGTCACGCGATCCCTTCTCAAAGTGTATATGTCGAGGAAGTAGGCATATTTTCCTTGAAAATACGTAATGTCACGATTTCAAAGCTATACGATATTTCAGATAGCAAGTTAATTATCTCACATCTAGGAAAAGTTTTGTAGTGTACTTGTTGTTGACAAAATTGGTACTAATGTTGGGTTTTTGAGCTAGCGCCCAACAGACTCCCATTCAAATGAATTAAATTCAATTGAATAGGCTTTAATGGCATGTGAAACATGTTTACATTGCCAAAGCAAGTGAAATGGATAAACAGAAGTCACTCTGACTGAGCTCTAGAGTTCCTCTGTGGAGATGGGAGATCCTTCCAGAAGGACAACCACCTCTGCAGCACTCTACCAATCAGGCCTTTATGGTAGAGTGGCCAGACGGAAGCCACTCCACAGTAAAAGGCACAT
This sequence comes from Brachymystax lenok tsinlingensis, assembly GCA_030435695.1. Classification (NCBI taxonomy): domain Eukaryota; kingdom Metazoa; phylum Chordata; class Actinopteri; order Salmoniformes; family Salmonidae; genus Brachymystax; species Brachymystax lenok. The sequence continues at coordinate 29,209,131 of CM059784.1, read as the reverse complement.
GACAGCCCACTTGGATTTTGCCAAAAGGCACCTAAAGACTCTCAGACCATGAGAAACAAGATTCTCTGGTCTGATGAAGCCAAGATTGAACCCTTTAGCCTGAATGCCAAGCGCCACGTGTGGAGGAAACCTGGCACCATCCCGAAGGTGAAGCATGGCGGTGGCAGCATCATGCTGTGGGGATGGTTTTCAGCGGCAGGGACTGGGAGACTAGTCAGGATTGAGGTAAAGATGAACGGAGCAAAGTGCAGAGAGATCCTTGATGAAAACCTGCTCCAGAGCGCTCAGGACATCAGATTGGGGCGAAGGTTCACATTCCAACAGGACAACGAACCTAAGCACACAGCCAAGATAATGCAGGAGTGGTTTGGGGACAAGTCCTGAATGTCCTTGAGCGGCCCAGCCAGATCCTGGACTTGAACCCATTCGATCATCTCTGGAGAGACCTAAAAAATATCTGTGTAGCAACACTCCCCATCCAACCTGACAGAGCTTAAGAGGGTCTGCAGAGAAAAATGGGAGAAACTCTTGTTTAGCGTCATACCCAAGAAGAATTGATGCTGTAATCGCTGGCAAAGGTGCTTCAACAAAGTACTGAGTAAAGAGTCTGATTAGATTTTTCCACCCCAAGAAATGTAGCTAACATTTAAAAAAAAACTATTTTTGCTTTGTCTTTATGGGGTATTGTGTGTAGATTGACGAGGAAAAAATCTATTTGATCAATTTTAGAATAAGGCTGGAATGTAGCAAAATGTGTAAAAAGTCAAGGGGTCTGAATACTTTCCTAAGGCACTGTACAATATATGGGTTGTATTTACACTGGAGTTTGTTCTTCCCTGGTTGCCCTTTTCTTGTGGCAACAGGTCACACATCTTGCTGCTGTGATGGCACACCGTGGTATTTCACCCAATAGATATGGGAGTTTATCAAAATTGGATTTGCTTTCACCTTCTTTGTGGGTGTGTGTAATCTGAGGTAAATATGTGTCTCTATTATGGTCATACATTTGGCAGGAGGTTAGGAAGTGCAGCTCAGTTTCCACCTATTTTTGTGGGAAGTGTGCACATAGCCTGTCTTCTCTTGAGAGCCAGGTCTGCCTACGGCGGCCTTTCTCAATAGCAAGGCTATGCTCACTGAGTCGTATATAGTCAAAGCTTTCCTTAATTTTGGATCAGTCACAGTGGTCAGGTATTCCGCCACTGTGTAGTCTCTGTTTAGGGCCACTGTGTAGGTCTCTGTTTAGTTAATTCTTTCCAATGTGCCAAATAATTATATTTGTGTTGCTGTCCTGGGGCTCTGTAGGGTCTGTTTGTGTTTGTGAACAGAGCCCCAGGACCAGCTTGCTTAGGGGACTCTTCTCCAGGTTCATCTCTCTGTAAGTGATGGCTTTGTTATGGAAGGTTTGGGAAACGCTTCCTTTTAGGTGGTTGTTGAATTTGACGGCTCTTTTCTGGATTTTGATCATTAGCGGGTATCGGCCTAATTCTGCTTTACGTGCATTATTCCTTGAAGGAGAACGCTCCTTGCTCCCAGAATAGCCCCGAATGCACTGCGAGCCCATGATGTAGGTTGGGCAACGTTTCCCATCTCCTCAAAAGTATATCTAATGTTGCGAATGTCAGACTCCACTCTGTAAGGCACATCGATCTGTAGGTTGAACATGGTGAGATTGTACACTTCTAAATTGATAGTGCAGTTTGTTTAGGCGATTGTACAGCTAATTTGCCACTTTACATGCTGCTAGTCTTTGGTATTAATGTGTGAAGCTTAATTTGCTAGCTAGCTACCCAGCCCCTAGAGAGAGCATCGCATTGAGAATTTTATAGTCGACGTATTTCCAAAACGATGTTGCTACCAACCTTATTATAATGCCAAAATGAAACATATGTCCATAAAAAATATTGTTCTCACATATTAGTGTTATTTAACACTGTGAATTAAAATAATGAGGTGTTTTGGGTGGATTTTTCCTTTAAGAGATGGAAGGATCTTTTGATATTTTGCCCTTTTCTAATGCTTAAACACCTGATTCAGCTAATCAATAAGGCATCAATACCACACACACAAACACACACACAAGAACCCACACAGAGACATGCAAGCAACTGCACAGTTCACTCCAAAAGTCATACCCATCTTTCACCACCAGATGGCAGCATCAACCTATCACATATTTTACCTTAATTTAACTAGGCAAGTCCGTTAAGAACAAATTCTTATTTACAATGGGATAACTGCCTTGTTCATGGGCAGAATGACCAATATTTACCTTGTCAGCTCTGGATTTGATCTTGCTACCTTTCGGTTACTAGTCCAACGCTCTAACCACTAGGCTACCTGCCACCCCTTCGTGGTATTACAGTAGAGGTCTCATTAGATGGTTATATACTGTATTAGTGTGAAGTGTCAGTGTCCCAGTCCTCTGAAACACCATTACATTTGGTTACACTTTATTTGGATATTCCAACTTTAGATGCTCTACAGACTATTTACTGACTATCAGTACCATTTCAACTAACTATCTACTAACCCTAGCCTAACCTTAATCCTTACCCTAACCCTAATGCTTACCCTAAGTCTAACCTTAATCCTTATCCTAACCATTACCCTTACCATAACCCTTATTCTAGACCTAACCATTTGCTTATCAACAGGTTGCTTATCAACAGGTAGATTGTTGATAGTATGACCCTCTGTAGAGCTTCATGTAACCCTGTGAAATGGCTAGCTAGTTAGCGGTGCGCGCTAGTAGTGTTTCCATCGGTGACGTCACTAGCTCTGAGAGCTTGAAGTACTGTGTTGTTTCCATTGCTCTGCAAGGGCAGAGGATTTTGTAGAGCGATAAGTAACAATACTTTGTGGGAGGCAGTTGTTGATGTGTTCAGAGGCTCCCTGGTTTGAGGCCAGGTTGGGGAAAGGAGAGGTACAGAAGCAATACTGTTACATACATAAAGTGTGACCTAACATTTTATTGATTTAACCTTCTGTTTACTTCACTAAATATCTCATTAGCAACACACACACTCTCTCTTTCTACTGCTTGGTGGTCTCTTGTGTTAGTTCCCACCAATTACCCTCTCTTCCCCTGCCTCTCTCACTCTCTCTGTGTGTCTCTTTCTCTCTATATCTCTGTGTCTCTTTCTCTCTATCGCGCTGTGTCTGTCTCTATCGCCCTATGTCTCTCTCTCTCTCAATTCAATTCAAAAGGGCTTTATTGGCATGGGAAACAAGTTTACATTGCCAAAGCAAGTGAAATAAACAATAAACAAAAGTGAGAAAGAACTAATTTAACACCAACAAAAAATGATTAGATTTAACAGTAAACATTGCACTTAAAAAGGTTTAAAAAAGATAAAGACATTTCAAGTGTTATGTTATCAGCTATGTACAGTGTTTTAGCAGTGTTGTACCAATAGTCTCTCTCTCTCGTCACTGTCAGCAGGTCTGGCCCCTACTGATTTATAAAGCTCATTATCCCAGTTACTGTATATCAAGTTCATCACAGTTAGTGGTGGCATCTAAACTACCTTGTAGAACCACCACACAGCTTCTAGAACCTTCACCACACAGCTTCTAGAACCTTCACCACACAGCTTCTCCACCTTTGCAATATTATGTCTCCTTCCTGTCAGAATTTCTTTGTCCTCTGCTGTCCATTCTATTTGCGGCCCATTCTAACTGCTGTCCATTCTATCTGCTGTCTCTGCTGTCCATTTTATCTGCTGTTCATTCTATCTGTTCTCCATTCTATCTGCTGTCCATTCTATGCTGTCCATTCTATGCTGTCCATTCTATCTGCTGTCTCTGCTGTCTATTCCATCTGCGGTCCATTCTATCTGCTGTCTCTGCTGTCCATTTTATCTGCTGTTCATTCTATCTGTTCTCCATTCTATCTGCTGTCCATTCTATGCTGTCCATTCTATGCTGTCCATTCTATCTGCTGTCTCTGCTGTCTATTCCATCTGCGGTCCATTCTATCTGCTGTTCATTCTATCTGCTCTCCATTCTATCTGCTGTCCATTCTATGCTGTCCATTCTATCTGCTGTCTCTGCTGTCCATTCCATCTGCGGTCCATTCTATCTGCTGTCCACTCATCACATACGCTGCTGTTACTGTTTATTATCTATCTTGTTGCCTAATCACTTTATCCCTACCTACAGTATATGTACATACAGTATCTACCTCAATGACCTGGTATCTCTGCACATCGTCTCAGTACTGGTACCCCGTGTAATGCATGTAGCCAAGTTATTGTTATGGTGTGTTTATTCCTCGTTATCATTTCTCGATTATTTCTCAGTTTTTCTGAGACCTCCCCCCAGACCTCCATCCATCCATCCTTCAGTCTCTCTTACTGACTGTCACTGTCACTCGCCACCCACCCTGTTTCCTGTAGAGCTGTACTCTTCACTCTCTCCATCTCTCTCTTCACTTTCTCAATCTCTCTCTCTTCACTCTCTCCCCTCCACAGATGAACACTTTTTCCCCAGTATCTCTTTCATTGATCAGACAATCTCTCTCTTTCCCTATCTCTCTCTCTTTCTCTCCATCTCAACACCTCTGTCTTTTTATATTTATCTCTGTTTCTCTCAGAACCCCTCCCGCCCACCCTCTCTTTCTTACCTTTCATTCGTTTGTCTTCCAAAACTCTTTGTTTCTGTTTTTCTGTCTCACAAACTCAGGGCATTCCTTCACCACTTCTTTATCCAGTTCTTCCTCTCCTCTGTTGTCTCGTTCCTGCGCTCCTCTGGGTCCAGTGCCAGTGATTGGTCCTTAAGCCTGCGTTTCTATATGGATTAATCTCAATGTTTCCACATAAACCAATACATCACTGTCCGTTACAATGTATGCATGTCTGGTATGTGGGAATGAGTCTCTGTACGCTGTCTCTCTCTCTCTCTCTGTCACTAAAATATCTTCTGCTCCTCCAATCCCACCCCCCACCCCCGCCCCTTCTTATGTTCTCTCCTCTTTCTTGCTCTCTCACTCTGTGTCTCTGTGTGTGTGTGTGTGTGTGTGTGTGTGTGTGTGTGTGTGTGTGTGTGTGTGTGTGTGTGTGTGTGTGTGTGTGTGTGTGTGTGTGTGTGTGTGTGTGTGTGTGTGTGTGTGTGTGTGTGTGTGTGTGTGTTTGGTGTGTGTGTGTTGACAGGTGTTTGCATGGGTTGGAATGCCAGACAGCCAGAGGTGAGTTGAATAATTAGACACAGACAGTTTTGCCTGAAGAGAGACTGATGATCAAACACTAAGACATTCAGACAACTTTGACATCTTCTATCCATTCCATTGTAGTTCAGGTTTAATGCCCCATGTACATTCTGAACGGTAGTAGAATTGCATAGTGGACCAAGTATCAGAATGTTTTACAAACACAATGGTGCAATTTGAGGATATGTGGTGGAGAGTGATGTGGGTGCTGGAGATGGGGGTGTGAGCAGGTGAGTCTGGGCAGAGGTGATGTTGTGGTGGGTCTGGTCAGAGGTGATGTTGTGGTGGGTCTGGTCAGAGGTGATGTTGTGGTGGGTCTGGTCAGAGGTGATGTTGTGGTGGGTCTGGTCAGATGCGATGTTGTGGTGGGTCTGGTTAGATGCGATGTTGTGGTGGGTCTGGACAGGGGTGATGTTGTGGTGGGTCTGAACAGGGGTGATGTTGTGGTGGGTCTGAACAGGGGTGATGTTGTGGTGGGTCTGGACAGGCGTGATGTTGTGGTGGGTCTGGGTAGAGGTGATGTGGTGGGTCTGGGCAGGGTGATGTTGTGGTGGGTTTGGGCAGGGGTTATGTTGTGGTGGGTCTGGACAGGGGTGATGTTGTGCTGGGTCTGAACAGGGGTGATGTTGTGGTGGGTCTGGGTAGAGGTGATGTGGTGGGTCTCGGCAGGGTGATGTTGTGGTGGGTTTGGGCAGGGGGGATGTTGTGGTGGGTCTGGGTAGAGGTGATGTGGTGGGTCTGGGCAGGGTGATGTTGTGGTGGGTTTGGGCAGGGGTTATGTTGTGGTGGGTCTGGACAGGGGTGATGTTGTGCTGGGTCTGAACAGGGGTGATGTTGTGGTGGGTCTTGGCAGGGGGGATGTTGTGGTGGGTCTGGGTAGAGGTTATGTGGTGGGTATAGACAGGGGTGATGTTGTGGTGGGTCTTGGCAGGGGGGATGTTGTGGTGGGTCTGGGTAGAGGTTATGTGGTGGGTATAGACAGGGGTGATGTTGTGGTGGGTCTGGGTAGGTTGTGATGTTGTGGTGGTCTGGGCAGGGTGATGTTGGTGAGTCTGTATGTTGTTGTTTGTACGTGTATGTTTTGTTTAAAAATAAATAAATAAGAACGTCTTACATCTCCGAGGCTGAAACTGCGTCCCAAATGGCACCCTATTCCTTACTTAGTGCCCTATTTCACATATACGTCTCTGGTCAAAATTAGAGCACTACAGTAGGGTGCCATTTGGGATGCCGACCCAGCCTGTAGCTGTTGTCAGGTAATAGGAACCCTGTTCAGATGGAAGAGAGACACCCGCCTGTAGTGTAGGTGAAAATTCATGACTATGGTTGATTTTCCAGTATCCAGACTGATTTTTAGGTAAAACGTAGTGTGTAAGAGTGAGTGTGTGTAAATTGTCAATTGAGTGTGACTTGACAGGAGGGACGTATCCAGTCCTCGCTAGGAAAGGGGAATGCAAATAAGGTATAAATGATTCATGGATCTGTGTAAAGATAGGACATTGACAAAATAGTATGTCAAATAATTATCCTTGCATACATAGAGGTTATCAGCGAGTGTCCTGTAAGACTTACAAATACCGTATACTAGGGTGTAAAGTAGAGGAATATAAAGTACAGGGAAACGTAGTAATAATAACGTTTGAAGTGAACCTGTACTACTGGAGAAATAACGATTATAGACACATAAAGAAAGGCACAATAGTGCGTTCCATAGCAGCATTTGCCAGGGATATTAAAGTAACGTGGATAACGATAGGAGGAAACAGAGTGTGGTCAAGCACTCCATGACTCATTAGGAAATGACATTCACTGTGCTCTTGATAAGAAGTTACATTGTGTGTCTGTCTTTATTGATTTGTCGAAGGCTTTTGACACTATGGACCATGCTGTGTTAGTACAAAGGTTAAAATGTTGTGGAATTACTGGTCATGCTCTAGATTGGTTAATAAATTACCTATCAAATCGTACACAATGTGTAATGGCGGATGGTTGTAAATCTGAGTCCATAGAGGTGTGCTCAGGTGTTCCGCAAGGTTCTATTTTGGGCCCACTGTTGTTCATTTTGTATATCAACAACATTGGGGATCTTATTGAAACAGCGGATGTTCATTTTTATGCAGATGATACTGTTCTTTATTCAAGTGGTAGTTGTTTATCTTTAGCTTTTGAAAATGTGCAAAGAGCATTTAACATCATACAACAGAATCTGTATGATTTAAAGCTGGTTCTAAATTCGGGTAAAACAAAATGCATGGTATTTTCAAATGCCAGGCATGTTACTAATCATGTCATTGCTACATTGGCTGGACATACTATAGAGCAAGTTAAAGTGTATAAATATTTGGGTGTGTGGGTTGATGATAAGCTGAGCTTCACTGTGCATGTAGAGAACTTGATAAGGAAGCTCAAGCTGAAAATAGGTTTTTATTACCGGCATAATGATTGTTTTTTTGGAGGCCAGGAGGGAGCTGGTACGATGTACATTACTGGCGGTTTTAGATTTTAGTGATGTTATATATATGCAGGCCTCAGCCACTACCCTGAGAGCACTTGATTCAGTGTGTCATGCTGTATCAGGTTCATTTCAAATCAAAAACATCATTGTGATCTCTACAGTGCTGTTGGCTGGTCGTTATTGACCTTGCGTAGGCTTAAACACTGGTATACACTGATTTATAAGGCCATAATGGGTAAAATGCCATTTTACAGTCCCATTCTCATTTGCTTCTAACAGTACCAAAAATTAGAACAGGTCATGGTAGAAATAGTTTTAGTTACTTAGCCCCGTGGTCCTGGATTTCTCTCCTGAACATTTAAAAATGTGATGATCTAGTTTCATTGGTGGAGTTTAAACAATTGATCGATGTATATATCATAGAAAAGTGTAATTGTTTTTAGGTCAGCTGTTTTTAGTCAAGACGTAAAATGTTTTTGTTGTACTTTGTGTGTTTATAGTTGTGTTTAATGTTGTATTAGTGTATGTAAGTTGTTTTGTCTGAAACGTTGTTCCCCCTGCTGCTGTTGGACCAGGTCTCTCTTGGAAAAGAGATGTTATCTCAATGAGAAAAACCTGTATAAATAAAGGTAAAATAAAAAAATATATTTTAAAAAAAGTAACAATAAGATAGATTATAATAAATAAGGAATGTATCGATAATTAATAGGTCGCTTAGGAAAGCTTGAAAGGTGTGAAAGTGAGTGTGACAGTTCTCTGCTGTTTTGGGATAAAAGAGTTGCGCCTCTCTTGGTCTGACAGAGGGGAACAAACCAGTCCTGCACTAGGGGAGGTGAATGATAGGTACATAAATACCCATTGAAGGAATATGATACTAAACGTCAGGATAAATTGTAAAATACATGAACATTATAGTAACTTAGTAATAAATGCAGAGACGACATTAACGATTGACCGGTGAGATTGTTAAAAATTGCGTACTGCAAAGTGGATGAGTATACAGTCTATAGTAACTGGTACATTTGTAGTAAGAATATACTCAAAAGAAAGAACAATTATAAAAACCGAGAAATGGGCAATGACTAATAGTCTGAGTACAATAATCAATAATCAATAAACAAAATAACGTGTATATAAATAGGAGAGAATAAGGTGTGGTCAAAGGCTTGAACAGATCATTAAAGTTTTTAGTCCTTGTCACGTCCAGGCCTGAGAAGACAGGCTGGCGTGTTTAGTTTTGGTTTGGTGTAGGGTTTTTTCTGTTCTAGGTTATCTATATCTATGTTGGGGTAATGGTTCCCAATTAGGGGCAGCTGAGTGTCGTTGCCTCTAATTGGGAACCATATATATGTTTGTAGTTTTGCGGGTTATTGTTTGAGCATAGCTTTGTTTTACATGTTATGTTCAGCGTTATGATCTTCGTTTGTGTTGTTGTTTCTGTCCCAGTTACGTTTGATTAATAAAGATGTATACTGGATGCCTCGCTGTGCCTTGGTCTGTCCCTTCTGGAGATCGTGACAGTCCTGGATCTGTAGGGAGTAATATAAGAACAAGAGTGGTTTAATAAGGGAATAGCACAATAAAACAAAACTAAGGAGCAAAGAATAAAGATGAATATCGCAGGAAAATAGAGGCTTGGAAAATAGTTATTTTAAAACCATGGAGTCGCTGAAAGAAGTGCACGAAAATTCTACCAATTCGTCTCGAATATGAAAGAGTAAACTATATAATGTAAGGCAACATTACCCTATTAACAGGAGAATTCAAATCAAATAAAGAATTCAGGGAGGCAATTATGAATTGTAACAAACAGATAAAACCAGAATAAGAAGATATTAGGTAACATTAAAATGGGCAGTATGGGCGAGAGCACGACTAATTCATGTTTACTGTCATGATCTTCGGAAATGACAGACCAAGGCGCAGCGAGGCATCCAGTATACATCTTTTAATGAATGAACTTAACCGGGCAAAACAACAAAATGAACAAAGATCGCGACATAGACTGACACACACCAAGAAGCTATGCAAATACAAAACAATAACCCACAAACCCCTACTGAAAACTACAAACATATATATGGTTCCCAATTAGAGACAACGACACACAGCTGCCTCTAATTGGGAACCATTACCCCAACATAGAAACACAACACCTAGAACAGAAAAAACCCTACACCAAAACAAAACAAAACACGCCAGCCTGTCTTCTCAGGCCTGGACGTGACATTTACGAACAGGTTTAGAGGTTTAGATTTGGGGATTCTGTGTTGATACAATATGTATGCTATGTGGTAGAGCAGGAACACAAGGAATTATAGCTATGGTAAAGTACTACTGGCGAAAAGACAACTTATTTGGAGGTTACGAGAACCATGCGACTCAAGAAGAAAATCCTAGTAGTTTTAAAATTCGTGAATCTTTGTTACGTTATTCAAATTAGATTTATTGAATTGAAGTAAGGGAGGAGGAGATAATAGTAATTAAAATATAATTAAAATACAAATTCACCAGGTAACAAGCGTTAACGAAAAGAGAGGTGGAGTTAAATTGAGATTTAAGAGAGCTTTCTGAAGTTAAGGGAAGAGATGTAGACTAAGTGAGGTAACAAAGGAGAGTTAAGCAATTGGAAAGTAAGAATTTCGGCTTTGAATTGTTTGGATTGATTAAGAATTGGCTGATGTATTTTCTACATTTGGCACATTACAGGTTCATCTTAAAATAATAGATGTTCAATGAGTGTGAAGCAGTGGTTAGTGTTTACGGTATGTGAATGGTAATATGTTATTAGTGTCTGTTTATAGCACTCTAATGATGCAATATTTCAATGGTTTCAATACAAGGTTATATGATGAGTAGAGAATGAGCCTTGAGATTGCAAAAAAGATTAGCTGTGGTTGGAAGCAAGCAACTAGTGGGATGTTTAAAGTAAAGGTATGGAGAAACATTACTATTGCTTGGTTTTATAGTTAGATAACACTGGTAAAATTGAGCAGGAAAGTTATGTATTCTAGACATTATAATCTGTTTCCATTACGTGTTTCCATCTAGTAGAATGAATTCAGTATTGACTATCAAGATGATAAGACAGCACCAACTTTTTGAAGGTTCTACATTTGTTAAACAACAGTTTTGTTGGGGCTCTGGGATTGTTTATTTTAAAATGGGGTCAATTCCACTTAATGGAACACTGTATTATCTGATGGGTCTTGAATAGAATTGTATGTATGCTAATTAAGGGAGACATAGGTGACCATGTCTAAAACAACGTTTTATTTGATGCCTAGGATCAAATATCACTGATTTCTTTAGCTGAGAAATTGACTACATTTGCGACAGGAAAAAAGCTATTAAATGTGTTGATTGGAAATTGGTATATTAACAATACCAGAATATTTGTACATGTTTATGACAGTAAGAGACCAATCATATAATACCATATGGGTGTGTATTGTGACTAAGGGTAGTGTATGCTAAATAAAGCATGGGAAGGCCTGGCCATTTCTGTATTTTTGACATATGACACACATACAGTACACCAGCACACACATACAATTTATTTTGGATGGACTTTTTTCAATTCATTTTTAAACTGGGTATACAGAAGGATGGAAATGTTTTGAAAGGTATTTAAGTGGTTTCTGAAGGACAGGGTAAGAAAAGGGAGAGAAAACATTTTAATGGTGTAAAATGCCCTGAATCCTAGAATTTCCCGTGAAGATTGATCAACTTCACTACAAATTATAGGAACACCAGTCTCTATTCAAAGTGTACAATTACTTTGAAATTCTATTACTTCCTTAGGAAATTATAAAGAGGTATAATTCTAAGTTGTTTAGTTGTTCAAATTGTTTATTTTGATTTAACACGTAATTTCTTAATCACGTATTCTAAGGGAAAAGTAGCAGTTCCCTAGGGGTCATAATCTTTGGGTAAATGTACAGAGGTTCTTTGTTGAATCTGAATATAGAAGAAAAAATATATGATATTAAGGGATGACACTTACTTGGAATGAATTGTGGTATGTGTATTGATGATTTCATTTTTGTGTTTTTGTTTCAATACAAAACTCGCAAGATTGGGATACTGGAGTGTGGGTTTCTGCAAGGGGTTATGTTGATAACTTCATGATCTGTAACTCGTCCGAGAGGTCGCCAGTAGAATTAACGAGTTATCATTGAAGGTGACGTCAGATCGTGTCTTATTGTATGGTAGGAATAATTTGACTACAAACAGTGTGTGTAAACCTCAAAACCCTCCCTAACCGGCTGAAGAAAGAGCAACAAAAGCATTCTATCTGAGTCTACACACTGCCAACAGTTTGGACTAAGTATGCATTTAGATACTGATCTTTCATTACCAGGCCACTTATGACAGAAAAACAGGGACAAAGGGGGGCTGTAATGAGAATAGTTATTACTGGTACTAAAAGGTTTTGTTTATAAATGAACATTTTAATAGGGATGCTAAGTTGAGAAGTTTGAATTTGAGTTATAGTAAGCACTAAGGATTGTTATTCTGAATTTTGGGTTGGATAATTTATAAAATGCTTTAGATATGATTTAGATATAGCAAGAGTTGCTTTTGAACGGTGAGGGTTGGGGGAACTGTTTAAATGTATTGGGCCTAGGGAAGCTCTGGAAACCTTATCTCTAAGAATCCTTTGACAGGGAGGTTGTTAGCCTCTCCGGGTTAGGGGGCAGTGTTCGGAAGTTTGGACAGTCTGGCGTGCCCAAAGTAAAAGGCCTGTTACTCAGGCCCAGAACCTAGGATATGCATATAATTAGTTGTATTTGATAGAAAATACTTTGAAGTCTCTAAAACTGCCAAAGTAATGTCTGTGAGTATAACAGAACTGATATGGCAGGCGAAAACCCGAGGAAAGTCCATTCTGAAAAATTGCTTTTTTGAGCTCCCATGCAATTGGTATGGTTTCCTAATGCACAATGAAAAGAATAGCTCCCAGATTGCAGTACTTATGGCTTCCACTGGATGTCAAAAGTCTTTAGACAAGGTTTCAGGCTTAGAAAAATGAACAAGTAGCTGTAGTTTATCATTAGGTTCCTCCTTGAGTCTGTAGTCCTGTGGCGCGTGACTGAGGGCGCACTCTTTGTTATTTATCTCCGGTATTTAACATACTACATTAAGTCTTCAATTTTATATTTTATTTACATATTAGGGTACCTGAAGATTGATTAGAAACGTTGTTTGACTTGTTTGGACGAAGTTTATCAGTAACTTTTTTGGATTCTTTTGTCTGTATTTTGAACGAGTTGAATGGGTGGATTACTGAACAAAACCAAACTGACTTTTTGGGGTATAAAGAGGGACTTTATCGAACAAAACAATAATTTATTGTGTAGCTGGGACCCTTGCAAACAGAGGAAGATCTTCAAAGGTCAGTGATTTATTTTATCGCTATTTTATATTTTTGTGACGCCTGTGCTGGTTTGAAATATATTTATATGCAGGAAGAATGCGGGGCGCTGTCCTCAGATAATCAAATGCTTTCACCGTAAAGCCTGTTGTAAATCGGACAAAGCGGTTCAATTACCAAGAATCTAAGCTAAAGAATGGTGTATGACACTTGTATTTTCATGAATGTTTAATATTACGATTTTTGTATTTTGAATTTCACGCTCTGCAATTTCACCGGATGTTGTCTAGGTGGCCCGCTAGCGGGACACTATTCCCTAAGAAGTTAGAACTTACTGGATGTCACGATCTTCATGAGTGACGGACCAAGACGCAGCGACGCTTCCAGTATACATATTTATTTACTTACGTAACTGGGAAAATAATAAACAAACGAAGATCGTAACTACGGTGAACATATACAGTGGGGCAAAAAAGTATTTAGTCAGCCACCAATTGTGCAAGTTCTCCAACTTAAAAAGATGAGAGAGACCTGTAATTTTCATCATAGGTACACTTCAACCATGACAGACGAAATGAGAAAAAGAAATCCAGAAAATCACATTGTAGGATTTTTAATTTATTTATTTGCAAATTATGGTGGAAAATAAGTATTTGGTCAATAACAAAAGTTTATCTCAATACTTTGTTATATACCCTTTGTTGGCAATGACAGAGGTCAAACGTTTTCTGTAAGTCTTCATAAGGTTTTCACACACTGTTGCTGGTATTTTGGCCCATTCCTCCATGCAGATCTCCTCTAGAGCAGTGATGTTTTGGGGCTGTCACTGGGCAACACGGACTTTCAACTCCTTCCAAAGATTTTCTATGGGGTTGAGATCTGGAGACTGGCTAGGCCACTCCAGGACCTTGAAATGCTTCTTACGAAGCCACTCCTTCAAGGTTGCCGGGCGGTGTGTTTGGGATCATTGTCATGCTGAAAGACCCAGCCACATTTCATCTTCAATGCCCTTGCTGATGGAAGGAGGTTTTCACTCAAAATCTCACGATACATGGCCCCATTCATTCTTTCCTTTACACGGATCAGTCAGTCCTGGTCCCTTTGCAGAAAAACAGCCCCAAAGCATGATGTTTCCACCCCCATGCTTCACAGTAGGTATGGTGTTCTTTGGATGCAACTCAGCATTCTTTGTCCTCCAAACACGACGAGTTGAGTTTTTACCAAAAAGTTATATTTTGGTTTCATCTGACCATATGACATTACCCCAATCCTCATCTGGATCATCCAAATGCTCTCTAGCAAACTTCAGACGGGCCTGAATATGTACTGGCTTAAGCAGGGGGACACGTCTGGCACTGCAGGATTTGAGTCCCTGGCGGCGTAGTGTGTTACTGATGGTAGGCTTTGTTACTTTGGTCCCAGCTCTCTGCAGGTCATTCACTAGGTCCCCCCGTGTGGTTCTGGGATTTTTGCTCACCGTTCTTGTGATCATTTTGACCCCACAGGGTGAGATCTTGCGTGGAGCCCCAGATCGAGGAATATTATCAGTGGTCTTGTATGTCTTCCATTTCCTAATAATTGCTCCCACAGTTGATTTCTTCAAACCAAGCTGCTTACCTATTGCAGATTCAGTCTTCCCAACCTGGTGCAGGTCTACAATTTTGTTTCTGGTGTCCTTTGACAGCTCTTTGGTCTTGGCCATAGTGGAGTTTGGAGTGTGACTGTTTGAGGTTGTGGACAGGTGTCTTTTATACTGATAACAAGTTCAAACAGGTGCCATTAATACAGGTAACGAGTGGAGGACAGAGGAGCCTCTTAAAGAAGAAGTTACAGGTCTGTGAGAGCCAGAAATCTTGCTTGTTTGTATGTGACCAAATACTTATTTTCCACCATAATTTGCAAATAAATTCATTAAAAATCCTACAATGTGATTTTCTGGATTTTTTTCCCTCATTTTGTCTGTCATAGTTGAAGTGTACCTATGATGAAAATTACAGGCCTCTCTCATCTTTTTAAGTGAGAGAACTTGCACAATTGGTGGCTGACTAAATACTTTTTTTTCCCCACTGTAACTCAAACCATCAATAAACAAACAAGAAACAATGACCCACAAAACCCCATAGAAAAGCACAAACATATATATGGTTCCCAATTAGAGGTAACGACAATCAGCTGCCTCTAATTGGGAACCATTAACCCAAACATAGAAATACGACACCTATGTTTATTTCTTATTTTATTTTTTTATTCAATGTTTGATTCAGGAGTAGTTTCTTCATTGTAGCCACCCCAGTTGGTAACATATGTCCAGATTTTCTGCATCAAACCACTTTCTTGTGGTTTTGCCATTGTCTTAGTTGGTGTACTAGTGTTAGTGGGAGGTGACAAACCCCCAATCCCCCATGACAGGTATATTAATAGTACCTGAACCTGCAATGTTTGAGGTTTGTGCAAATGGTGCAAACTAGATGATGTGGTGAAATTTTACCCAATTTTCTGTGCTATGTGTCGAAAGGGTGACTGTCCCTTATGATTGGGATGAGGAATGTGTTTACAGTATACACATAGTATAACAGAATATAACCAGGTACTCAATGTAACAGTTGCTGAATGATAAATGACGTTAGACCTTCTGAATATCTGTTCACCTAGACATGTATGTGACATAAGGTTTGTCCTTAATCCTCCTTTTCATTATGATATAACAATTGTTAGAGAGGTGTCTGCGAGGAAGGGTTTTATGTTTAGGTATCTTCTTTAGAATGACATTCTAAGGGTTTATGAAGGTTACTTAACTTTTTTATTGTTTTATTATTTTCATATATTCTACGTAACTGAGAGAACCTCAGGCAAGGCTAAGTAATACATGCACATGCTTTCACACTGTATACTTAAAGGATAATTGGCTTGAGAATGGATCTTTTACTCCTTTCTAGGTAATTATGATTGGAGATGTTTGGTCCTGACTCACCAGTGTATATGAGAAAGTGGAGCTCAGATTGTTAACCTGTTACGGATTTTGACAACATCCGGTGAAATGCAGAGCGCCAATTTAAAATTACAAAAACACTAATTTCAAACATTCATGAAAATACAAATGCTGCACACCCTTCAAAAGCTTAGACTCTTGTTAATCTAACAGCGTTGTCATATTTCAAAAAGGCTTTACGGCGAAAGCAGAACATTTGATTGTCTGAGGACAGCACCCCCACTCAAAAACTCAATTAGCATAATAACATAACCAGCAGAGGTGTCACAAAACTCAAAAATAGCATGAAATAAATCGCTTACCTTTGATGATCTTCCACTGATGGCATATCAAAGCGTCCAGGTTACACAATAAAATGTCCTTATGTTCGATAAAGTTCCTCTTTATATCCATATAGCTCCGTTTGGTTGGCGCATTTTGTTCAGTAATCCACCTGCCCAAAGGCTTTCATCAATGCAGACAAATGATATCCCAAAAGTACCCGTAAAGTTCGTTGAAAAAAGTCAAACAGCATTTGTAATCAATACTCAGATACCCTAAAATGAATATACACTATAATATTTCAGACGGAATATAACCTGCTGAATAGAAGAGAAAAAGAACTGAGTGCACATTCCCTGTTACACGCAATATCCAAAACAGTACACTTGACGTGAACTCAGGAACAAGTGGTCTTACTCCCTTGATTTTCATGATTGAACATTCCAACCTTTTTCTAAAGACTGTTGACATCTAGTGGAAGCCATAGGAACTGCAATCTGGGAGCTAAAATACCCTGCATTGAATAGCATGCCAATTGAAAACAGTGTGACATGATTGATTCAGACATCCCGGATGGATTTTGCTCGGATTTCTGCCTGCCAAACAGTTCTGTTATACTCACAGACATTATTGTAACAGTTTTAGAAACTTCAGAGTGTTTTCCATCCAAAGCTACTAATTATATGCATATCCTAGCTTCTGGGCCTGAGTAACAGGCAGTTTACCTTGGGCATGTTTTTCATCCGAACTTCAAAATACTGCCCCCTAGCCCTAAGGAGTTAAGATGGATGTGAGGTTGATTACCTCCATAGAGTTTCAGAAGGTGCTCCACTTCTCATCTATACTGGAAAATGTAATTGTGTGAACCTCTGTGAGTTTCAAAGGGGGGTTCTGTAGGTGAATATTCAATACTATGGTTGATTTTCCAGTATCCAGACTGTTCTCCCATAAGTATTGAGACAGAAAACATAGGGTTAATTAATAGACATGTGTAAGCAGAATAAAGGTTTAGCTCAGGAGAATGTACAGACTGCGTCAGCATGGAGTTAATCACTAGACATGCAAAAGCAGAACGTAAGCAGAAAATGTATGCCGTGCTGTTGTTATAGGCCGGAGGGAAGTAATTACCTGGTCCTATGACTAGCATTGAGACATACAATTGCATTATGTATGTAAGCCTATGCTGTTGTAGGCCAGAGGGAAGACATTGCTTGGTCTTGTGACTTCTTCCATGGAGGTGCTCGGCTTTGTTGCTCTTTGTAATAAAGTCTTATTGAATTCACAAGCTCCGGTATCTGAGAAGTATTTTATTCAATATTTTCCACAACAGTAGCTGTTGTCAGGTAATAGGAACCCTGCTCAGATGGAAGAGAGACACCAGCCTGTAGCTGTTGTCAGGTAATAGGAACCCTGCTCAGATGGACGAGAGACACCAGTGTGTGTGTGTGTGTGTGTGTGTGTGTGTGTGTGTGTGTGTGTGTGTGTGTGTGTGTGTGTGTGTGTGTGTGTGTGTGTGTGTGTGTGTGTGTGTGTGTGTGTGTGTGTGTGTGTGTGTGTGTGTGTGTGTTTGGTGTGTGTGTGGTGACAGGTGTTTGCATGGGTTGGAATGCCAGACAGCCAGAGGTGAGTTGAATAATTAGACACAGACAGTTTTGCCTGAAGAGAGACTGATGATCAAACACTAAGACATTCAGACAACTTTGACATCTTCTATCCATTCCATTGTAGTTCAGGTTTAATGCCCCATGTACATTCTGAACGGTAGTAGAATTGCATAGTGGACCAGGTATCAGAATGTTTTACAAACACAATGGTGCAATTTGAGGACATGTGGTGGAGAGTGATGTGGGTGCTGGAGATGGGGGTGTGAGCAAGTGGGTCTGGGCAAAGGTGATGTTGTGGTGGGTCTGGTCAGAGGTGATGTTGGGGATGTTGGTGAGTCTGTATGTTGTTGTTCGTACGTGTATGTTTTGTTTAAGAATAAATAAATAAGAACATCTTACATCTCCGAGGCTGTGACTACATCCCAAATGGCACCCTATTCCTTACTTAGTGCCCTACTTCACATATACGGCTCTGGTCAAAATTAGAGCACTAGAGTAGGGTGCCATTTGGGACGCCGACCCAGCCTGTAGCTGTTGTCAGGTAATAGGAACCCTGCTCAGATGGAAGAGAGACACCAGGTGTGTCGTTTCTGGTGAAATTACTTTTATATCCATGTCAAAAACACCCTACTGGGCAACCTAGTTACCAAGCGTATTGTATAGTGGCCCGTCTGGAGGTAGGTGTATGGTGTGTGTGTGTGTGTTTTTTTGTTTGTTTGTTTGTTTCATCGATTGTGTGTGTGTGTTTGTTTCTGTGATTGAATGTGTCATTGAGTGTTTGTGTGTGTGTGTGGTCCCTTTCCCCAGCCCAGGTACCACTGCAGAGAGAAAGTGCTAGACGACCTCTGTATTGAACATATACACGCACACACATAAGCACACTCGATGGCTGTCATCTGGGGGTGAGAACTCAATCATGTGTTCTCCTTAACAACCCTCTACTCCCATTCTAAAAGCAATCCATCAGTCTAGGCTCAGGGGACCACATTGACACACACCCACATGTACAGTGCATTCGGAAAGTATTCAGACCCCTTCCTTGACTTTCTCCACATTTCTTTATGTTACAGCCTTATTCTAAAATGTATTAAATAGTTATTTTCACTCATCAATCTACACACAATATCCCATAATGACAAAACAAAAACATTTAGGCCAAAAAGTTCAATATTTGTTTCATCAGGCCAGAGAATCTTGTTCCTCATGGTCTGAGAGTCTTTAGGTGCCTTTAGCAAACTCCAAGTGGGCTGACATGTGCCTTTTACTGAGGAGTGGCTTCCGTCTGGACACTCTACCATAAAGGCCTGATTGGTGGAGTGCTGCAAAAATGTCCAAAAACCTGTTTTCGCTTTGTCATTACGGGCTATTGTGTGTAGAATGATTAGGAATTTTTATACTTTTAATCCATTTTAGAATAAGGCTGTAACATAACAAAATGTGGAAAAAGGGAAGGGGGTCTGAATATTTTCCAAATGCACTGTACACACTGCATTGACTGTCTCAAGGTATATTTCTTACCACCAACACCTCACCATCCTTCCATTTATTACCACCATTAATCCCTTCATCCCTTCATCCCAACATCCTCCCTCCCTACATCTATTCATTACCACCAGCCATCCCTCCCTCCATCCTTCCATCTCCTCCATCCCTCCATCCATCCATTCATTGCCACCAGGCATCCCTGCCTCCCTCCCTCCCCTCCATCCATCCATCCCACCTTCCATCTCCTCCATCCCTCCCCCCTCTCCATCTCCACCATCCATCTCCTCCATCCCTCCATCCATTCATCAATCTGTCCATCCCTCCATCTCCACCACAGATCCCTCCATCCATCCATCTATTCATTACCACCAGCAATCACTCCAACCATCCATCCCTCCATCCATCAATCTGTTCATTTTCACCAGCAATCCCTCCCTCCATCTCTAACATCCATCACCTCCATCCCTCCATCCATCACCTCCATCCCTCCCTCCATCTCCTCTATCATCAATCCTTCCCCTCATTCCATCTCCTCTATCTCCTCCATCCCTCCCTTCCTCCATCTACTCTATCCATCAATCATTCCCCTCATTCCATCTCCTCCATCCCACCCACCATCTCATCCTTCTCCTTCTTCCATCCCTCCCTTGTTCTCTCCCTCTATCCCTCCATCTTCTCCATCCATCATCCCCTCATTTCATCTTGTGCTGCTTGTCCAGAATAAATTAATGCTCCTCTTTTATCCTCTATCCCTCATTTTCTCTCTCTCTCTGTCTTTCCATACCCCATCTTTCCTTATTTCCATCTACCTCCCCCTCCACCCACTTGTCCTTCCCCTCCGTCTTAGTTCAGTTCAGAACGACACTTTTCTGATATCACCATGAAACATGGATCAATAACCCAATGCCAGGTTAAAACATGGATCATTAACCCCACGCCAGGCTGAAACATGGATCAATAACCCCACGCCAGGATAAAACATGGATCAATAACCCCACCCCAGTATGAAACATGGATCAATTACCCCACGCCAGGCTGAAACATCAATCAATAACCCCACGCCAGGCTGAAACACGGATCAATAACCCCACGCCAGGCTGAAACATGGATCAATAACCCCATGCTAGGCTGAAACATGGATCAATAACACCACGGGAGGCTGAAACATGGATCAATAACACCAGCCAGTCTGAAACAGATCCATAACCTCACGCCAGGCTGAAACATGGATCAATAACCCCACGGCAGACTGAAACATGGATCAATAACCCCATGCCAGGCTGAAACATGGATCAATAACCCCACGGGAGGCTGAAACATATATCATTAAACCCACGCCAGACTGAAACATGGATCAATAACCCCACGGCAGGCTGAAACATGGATCAAGAACCCCACACCAGGCTGAAACATGGATGAATCACCCCACACCAGGCTGAAACATGGATCAATAACCCCACGCCAGGCTGAAACATGGATCAATAACAGCATGGGAGGCTGAAACATGGATCAATAACCCCACGCCAGGTTAAAACATGGATCAATAACCCCACGCCAGGCTGAAACATGGATCAATAACCCCACGCCAGGCTAAAACATGGATCAATAACCCCACCCCAGTATGAAACATGGATCAATTACCCCACGCCAGGCTGAAACATCGATCAATAACCCCACGCCAGGCTGAAACACGGATCAATAACCCCACGCCAGGCTAAAACATGGATCAATAATCCCACGCCAGGCTGAAACACAGATCAATAACCCCACGCCAGACTGAAACATGGATCAATAACTCCACTCCAGGCTGAAACATGGATCAATAACCCCTCGGCAGGCTGAGTCATGGATCAATAACCCCACGCCAGGCTGAAACAGATCAATAACCCCATGCAAGGCTTAAACATGGATCAATAACCCCACGCCAGGCTGAAACACGGATCAATAACCCCACGCCAGGCTGAAACATGGATCAACAACCCCACGGAAGCCTAAACATGGATCAATAACCCCACGCCAGGCTGAAACATGGATCAATAACCCCACGCCAGGCTGAAACATGGATCAATAACCCCACAGGAGGCTGAAACATAGATCAATAACCCCACTCCAGGCTGAAACATGGATCAATAACCCCACACCAGGCTGAAACATGGATCAATAACCCCACCCCTGGCTGAAACATTGATCAATAACCCCACGCCAGGTTAAAACATGGATCAATAACCCCACGCCAGGCTGAAACATAGATCAATAACCCCACACCGTCTTTGGATGCTGGTTGCCTCCCAATTGACTCTCTATTCCCTATATAGTGCACTCCTTTTAACCAGGGCCCATGGGGCTAGTGCACTATGTAGGAAATAGGGAGCCTTTTGGGCAGTATGGAGTGGAAATACAATAATGCAGTGTTGTAATCCGCTACCACAGACTCCAGCCTTGACTCTAGCCCCACCCCCGGCCCCAGCCTATAGCCCCATCACTAGCTCAAGCCATGGTCTAAGCCCCAGCCTCCAGCCCCATCTCTAGTTCCCAGCCTCCAGCCTCCAGCTCCATCTCTAGCCCCAGTCCCAGCCTCCAGTCTCATATCTAGCCCCATCCCTGGCCCCAGCCTCCAGTCCATTCCCCAGCCACGGCCTCCCCCCCGTTCTCTATCCCCAGCCCCAGCTTCAGCCCCAGCCTCCAGCCCCACCTATAGCCCCAGTCACGGCCCCAGTCTCCAGCCCCATCTCTAGCCCCAGCAACGGCCCCATCCTCCAGTCCCATCTCTAGCCCCAATCCCGGCCCCAGCATCCAGCCCCATCTCTATCCCCAGCCACGATCTCAGCCTCTAGCCCCATCTCTAGTCTCAGCCCCAGCCTCCAGCCCCATCTCTATCCCCCATCCCCCAGTCCCAATTCTAGCCCCCTTCCCGTCCCCAGCCCCAGCCTCCAGTCCCATCTGCAGCCCCAGCCTCAGCCTTATATCTTCCCCCAGCCCTGGTTTCAGCTTCCACCCCCTTCTCTAGCCGTAAGCACGGCCCCAGCCTCCAGTCCCATCTCTAGCCCCAGCCTCAGCCACTGCCTCAGTCCCTTCTCTAGCCCTAGCCACCACCTCAGTCCCATCTCTAGCCCCAGCCACCGCCTCAGTCCCATCTCTAGCCCCAGCCTCAGCCTAAGCCCCGTCTCTGTTCTAGCCCAAGCCACAGCCCCAGCCTCCAGTCTCAGTTCTAACCCCAGCCACGGCCACAGCCTCCAGTCCCACCCCTCCCCGGCCCCAGGCTCCAGCACATCTATAGCCCCAGCAAGGGCCCCAGCCTTCAGACCCATCTCTTGCCCCAGCCACGGCCTCAGCCTCCAGACCCATCTCTAGCCCCAGCCATAGCCTCAGCTTCCAGCCCCGTCTCTTCTAGTCCCAGTGTCACTGCCTTGCTCTCTCTCTGCCAGGCGACGGCCGGTCTCTATTTTGCTATTATATTAGGATCTCCATTAGCTGCTGCAAAAGCAGCAGCTACTCTCCCTGTGGTCCATACAAAACATGAAATATGACATAATACAGAACATTAATAGACAAGAACAGCTCAAGGACAGAACTACATCAATTAAAAAATTGCACACGTAGCCTACATATCAATACATATACACACTATGTACAGTGCATTTGGAAAGCATTCAGACCCCTTGACTTTTTCCACATTTTGCCTTATTCTTAAATTGATCAAATGAATGTTTTTCCTCATCAACAATACACACAATACCCCACAATGACAAAGCTATAACAGATTTAGGCACCTAAAGGACTCTCAGACCATGAGAAACAAGATTCTCTGGTCTGACGAAACCAAAATTGAACTCTTTGGCCTGAATGCCAAGCGTCAATTCTGGGGGAAACCTGGCACCATCCCTATGGTGAAGCATGGTGGTGTCAGCATCATGCTGTGGGGATTTTTTTCAGCGGAAGGGACTGGGAGACTAGTCAGGATTGAGGGAAAGATGAATGGAGCAAAGTACAGAGAGATCCTTGATGAAAACCTGCTCCAGAGCTCTCTGACCTCAGACTGGGACAAAGATTCAATAACAATATTTTTTACACCTCTCCCATACTAACTTTACAAAATTCAAACTTGCAATGCTTTTTTTTCATTATTAGTTTTTTTATGCATGAATACTTTAGCTCACTGTTCGTTGTTGGCATTTTCTGCCTAAGTTTGTCCTCTTTGCCAATTAAGTAATCATTCAAATAGTTGGCAACTATTTGTGATGAATAAGCCATCTGAGTCAATGAAAGATAGAGTTGAATTCATCTTTCTGCCTATAATTTCAAAGTACTTGTAAGGCAGTGGCTCTGCTTACTTTCCCCCGCTGTTTAGTAATTTCTCTATCCAACCTTCAAGGAAGACAGGAGAAAAGGATAACTAAAGTATTAAAACAGCGCTTCCTGTCGACTCACTGTGTATGCTTTGTGAGGAGACTCACAATCTCTTCGATTCCTATCAGTATTTCTGCTTGATGGCTTATTTTTTTAAATATCCTGCGGCAACATTAACAGAAATATGCATATCTAAATGTGCTCATTAAAACAATTCACATTTACATTTGAATCAAAGCAACATTTAATCTTTGAAACAGAGCATTTGTGGATGGGGGTAATGTACTGTAGTGTGTTGAAATGGAGAACTGCCACAGTGCACTCAGAAATATTATCAGTTGGTTACCAGATACCAGTTACCAGGACTTTAGCTGAGAGACCTTGATGTAGGATGGCATGAGGTTGGTCTATAATACTGTAGGATGGCATGGGGTTGGTCTATAATACCGTAGGATGGCATAGGGTTGGCTTATAATACTGTAGGATGGCATGAGGTTGGTCTATAATACTGTAGGAGGGCATGGGGTTGGTCTATAATACTGTAGGATGGCATGGGGTTGGTGTATAATACCGTAGGATGGCATGGGACACACATGCACACAGTAGTCTGTTTTCCTATAAGAAAATATGAGAAAATAGAATATCTCTGAGGTCAGTTCAGCAGTGGAGAAAGAGGTGGGGAGAAAGAACGAATGAAAGAGAGAAAGGGATGAATAAAACATTACAAATTTTCTTTTTAGAGAAACAGGTGGGGGCAGAGAAAGGGAAGGAGAGAGAGAGAGAAGAAAAGAGAGAAAGGGAGATACAGAGCTCAAGGGATTGGAGTCTTGATTGGCTTCATTAGATACATTGACGAATCTCAGTTATTATTCAAGCCAGTCAATGAACAAATTCCACAATCTCTCTTCTCCTCCTCTCCACACTGTCTCCCCTCGTCTCCTTCTGCCCCTCTCGCCTCTATCTCTTTCTCTCCACCGCCATTAGTGTGTTTGTCAGTGTCAAGGTATCTATCCGTCTGTAACAAGGTATCTATCCGTCTGTAACAAGGTATCTATCCATCTGTAACAAGGTATCTATCCATCTGTAACAAGGTATCTATCCATCTGTAACAAGGTATCTATCCGTCTGTAACAAGGTATCTATCCGTCTGTAACAAGGTATCTATCCATCTGTAACAAGGTATCTATCCGTCTGTAACAAGGTATCTATCCATCTGTAACAAGGTATCTATCCATCTGTAACAAGGTATCTATCCATCTGTAACAAGGTATCTATCCGTCTGTAACAAGGTATCTATCCGTCTGTAACAAGGTATCTATCCGTCTGTAACAAGGTATCTATCCATCTGTAACAAGGTATCTATCCATCTGTAACAAGGTATCTATCCGTCTGTAACAAGGTATCTATCCATCTGTAACAAGGTATCTATCAGTCTGTAACAACGTATCTATCCATCTGTAACAAGGTATCTATCCATCTGTAACAAGGTATCTAATCGTTTAAATCCAAGATGGCGTAGCAGTCGGACGTGTATTTTGTCTTGTCCCGTACTGCCCCGTGTAAATATCGTTTTTATAATATTTGTATATATTTGCTTCACACATCTTTTTATATATGCTCTCTAAAATTCTACTTCAAAACACTCTCCTGCAACCTGCCTCACCCAATGTGGTGCGGATCTGTGTTTTTTGTTGTTGTTTTTTTTCGAATCCGGAATCTCCCAACTAATGCTAGCTAACGTTAGTATTTAGCTTACTATTGCTAGCGGGCATCAGCTAATCTTTAGCTTGGAAAAGCTCTCGCCGTTCGTATAACACGACTCAAACCTGAGCTTACCGGACCTATTTTATTATTTTTTCTCTCCATATCCCCGGATTCCTACCGCAAGTTGGACATTTTTCACCTGGATCCTGTAGCTAGCTAGCTGCTACCTGAGTGCCTATTGGCTAACGTCGGTCCCGGAGCAATGCACCAATTAGCCTGAAGCTAGCCCGTGCTTGACACATCTCCCGGCTGGCTGAAGAATCTCATCAGCCACTCCTGTGCTACAACACCTATCCGGACCCGTTTTTACTGCCAGTGCGGAGCCTCACCGGGCCTTCACGACTGGACTACCGACGTTATCTGCCCGAGGGGGTTATTCAACCGGCCCTCCGTCGCGACGTCACCTGAGCGCCCATCAGCTAACTGCGGCCTGCTAACGTTAGCTGTCTAGAGCATATCGGCTGCTAGCCAAACAGGTCCATCGGACAATTTCTTGGGACACTATTACCTATTTTTGCCAACTGGCCTGGTCCCCTTCACCACACGGAACCCCATTAACCCATCACGACTTGGTCTACCGACGGAAACGCACGAGGAGGCTATAAACAGACTTCCCCCGTCTTTGTTAGCCGGCCTGCTTGCCTTTGCTAGCTTGCTGTCCCCGGCTAGCTGTCTGAATCGCCCTGTCCCCAACCAGCCTCACTACTAACTGAACCCTTATGTTCACTAGGCTAAGCATGCCTCTCCTCAATGTCAATATGCCTTGTCCATTGCTGTTCTGGTTAGTGTTTGTTGCCTTATTTCACAGTAGAGCCTCTAGCCCTGCTCAATATGCCGTATCCAACCCTTTAGTTCCACCACCCAAACATGCGATGACATCACCTGGTTTAAATGTTTCTAGAGACAATATCTCTTTCATCACCACCCAATGCCTAGGTTTACCTCCACTGTATTCACGTCCTACCATACCTTTGTCTGTACATTATGCCTTTAATCTATTTTATCGCCCCCCTGAAACCTGTTCTTTTTACTCTCTGTTCAGAACGTCCTAGACGACCAGTCATTATAGCCTTTAGCCGTACCCTTATCCTACTCCTCCTGTGTTCCTCTGGTGATATAGAGGTTAATCTTGGCCCTGCAGTGCCTAGCTCCACTCCTATTCCCCAGGCGCTCTCATTTGTTGACATCTGCAACCGTAAAAGCCTTGATTTCATGCATGTCAACATTAGAAGCCTCCTCTCTAAGTTTGTTTTATTCACTGCCCTAGCACACTCTGCCAACCCGGATGTCCTAGCAGTGTCTGAATCCTGGCTTAGGAAGACCACCAATAACGCTGAAATTTCCATCCCTAACTATAACATCTTCAGACAAGATAGAACGGCCAAAGGGGGCGGTGTTGCTATCTACTGCAGAGATAGCCTGCAGAGTTCTGTCTTACTTTCCAGGTCTGTACCCAAACAATTTGAACTTTTACTTTTAAAAATCTGCCTTTCTAGAAACAAGTCTCTCACTGTTGCCGCTTGCTATAGACCCCCCCTCTGCCCCTAGCTGTGCTCTGGACACCATATGTGAACTGATTGCCCCCCATCTATCTTCAGAGTTCGTGCTGCTAAGTGACCTAAACTGGGACATGCTTAATACCCCGGCCATCCTACAATCTAAGCTTGATGCCCTAAACCTCACACAAATCATAATTGAACCTACTAGGTACAATCCCAAAGCCGTAAACACGGGCACCCTCATAGATGTCATCCTAACTAACTTGCCCTCCAAATACACCCCTGCTGTTTTCAAACAAGATCTCAGCGATCACTGCCTCATTGCTTGCATCCGTAATGGGTTTGCGGTCAAACGATCTCCCCTCATTACTGTTAAACGTTCCCTAAAACACTTCAGCGAGCAGGCCTTTCTAATCGACCTGGCCAGGGTATCCTGGAAGGATATTGACCTCATCCCGTCAGTAGAGGATGCTTGGTTGTTCTTTAAAAGTGCCTTGCTCACCATCTTAAATAAGCATGCCCCATTTAAGAAATTCAGAACCAGGAATAGATATAGCCCTTGGTTCTCTCCAGACCTGACTGCCCTTGACCAGCACAAAAACATCCTGTGGCGTTCTGCATTAGTATTGAACAGCCCCCGTGATATGCAACTTTTCAGGGAAGTTAGGAATCAATATACACTGGCAGTTAGGAAAGCCAAGGCTAGCTTTTTCAAGCAGAAATTTGCCTCCTGTAACACAAACTCCAAAAAGTTCAGGGACACTGTAAAGTCCATGGAGAATAAGAGCACCTCTTCCCAGCTGCCCACTGCATTGAGGATAGGAAACGCTGTCACCACCGATAAACCCACAATAATTGAGAATTTCAATAAGCATTATTCTACGGATGGCCATGCTTTCCACCTGGCTACCCCTACCCCGGTCAACAGCCCAGCACCCCCCTCAGTAACTCGCCAAAGCCTCCCCCATTTCTCCTTCTCCCAAATCCAGTTAGCTGATGTTCTGAAAGAGCTGCGAAATCTGGACCCCTACAAATCAGCCGGGCTAGACAATCTGGAACCTTTCTTTTTAAAATTATCTGCCAAAATTGTTGCAACCCCTATTACTAGCCTGTTCAACCTCTCTTTCGTGATGTCTGAGATTTCCAAAGACTGGAAAGCAGCTGCGGTCATCCCCCTCTTCAAAGGGGGAGACACCCTTGACCCAAACTGCTACAGACCTATATCTATCCTACCCTGCCTTTCTAAGGTCTTTGAAAGCCAAGTTAACAAACACATTACCAACCATTTCGAATCCCACCGTACCTTCTCTGCTATGCAATCTAGTTTCAGGGCTGGTCATGGGTGCACCTCAGCCAAGCTCAAGGTCCTAAATGACATCATAACCGCCATCGATAAGAGACATTATTGTGCAGCCGTTTTCATTGATCTGGCCAAGGCTTTCGACTCAATCATCACATCCTTATCGGCAGACTCGACAGCCTTGGTTTCTCAAATGACTGCCTCGCATGGTTTACCAATTACTTCTCTGATAGAGTTCAGTGTGTCAAATCAGAGGGCCTGTTGTCCGGGCCTTTGGCAGTCTCTATGGGGGTGCCACAGGGTTCAATTCTTGGGCCGACTCTCTTCTCTGTATATATCAATGATGTCGCTCTTGCTGCAGGGGAGTCTCTGATTCATCTGTACGCAGACGACACCATTCTGTATACTTCTGGCCCCTCTTTGGACACTGTGTTAACTACCCTCCAGATGAGCTTCAATGCCATACAACTCTCCTTCCGTGGCCTACAATTGCTCTTAAGCATAAGTAAAACTAAATGCATGCTCTTCAACCGATCGCTGCCGCACCTGTCCCCGTCCAGCATCACTACTCTGGACGGTTCTGTCTTAGATTATGTGGACAACTACAAATACCTAGGTGTCTGGTTAGACTGTAAACTCTCCTTCCAGACTCACATCAAACATCTCCAATCTAAAATTAAATCTGGAATCGGCTTCCTATTTCGCAACAAAGCTTCCTTCACTCATGCTGCCAAACATACCCTCGTAAAACTGACCATCCTACCGATCCTCGACTTTGGTGATAATAGCCTCCAATACTCTAATAGCCTCTACTCAACAAATTGGATGCAGTCTATCACAGTGCCATCCGTTTTGTTACAAAAGCCCCATATACCACCCACCACTGCGACCTGTACGCTCTCGTAGGCTGACTTTCGCTTTACACTCGTCGCCATATCCACTGGCTCCAGGTCATCTACAAGTCCCTGCTAGGTAAAGTCCCGCCTTATCTCAGCTCGCTGGTCACCTTAGCAGCACCAACCTGTAGCACGCGCTCTAGCAGGTATATCTCACTGGTCACTCCCAAAGCCAATTCCTCCTTTGGCCGACTCTCCTTCTAGTTCTCTGCTGCCAATGACTAGAATGAACTACAAAAATCCCTGAAATTGGAGACACTTATCTCCCTCACCAGATTTAAGCACCAGCTGTCAGAGCAGCTCACAGACCACTGTACCTGTTTATAGCCCATCTGTAAATAGCCCAACCAACTACATCATCCCCTACCGTATTTATTTATTTATCTTGTTCCTTTGCACCCCAGGTTTTTCTACATTGCACATTCATCTACTGCACATTTACCATTCCAGTGTTAAATTGCTATATTGTAATTACTTTGCCACCATGGCCTATTTATTGTCTTACCTTCCTTATCCTACCTCATTTGCACTCTTTGTGTATAGATTCGTTATTCGTTATTATTGACTGTATGTTTGTTTTACTCCATGTGTAACTCTGTGTTGTTGTATGTGTCAAACTGCTTTGCTTTATCTTGGCCAGGTCGCAGTTGTAAATGAGAACTTGTTCTCAACTTGCCTACCTGGTTAAATAAAGGTGAAATATTTTTTTTTACAAATCTATCCGTCTGTAACAAGGTATCTATCCGTCTGTAACAATGTATCTATCCATCTGTAACAAGGTATCTATCCGTCTGTCTCTCTCTGCCCCTCTCTCTCTCTCTCTCTCCATCTCTCCCCTCTCTACTATCCCACTGGGAATAACCCTGGTCCGAGTCACCCAGAAAACAGTTCTGTAACCCAGGCAAACGGAGCGGGAGATGAGAAGACAAGGTTACAGGTAGAAACATAAACGCTCCCGTCCTTTTAATGTTTTCCTTCCATTAGGATTTTCCCCATCGGAATGCTACAAAATGTTGGTCTACTGGTCCGTTCTATGTTACTGTTCAGTTCTCCTTTATACATATTCCATAGTGTGTTGTCTTGGTTTGGTGACTGACATTTCTGAAGTCCTCTTTTCCTAACAAAATAGAGAGATTTCCTTGAGTAAATATGTGTCATTGCACATGTTGGTGTTCCTTGCAGGCCTTATGCCTCAGGATCCAACTCACATTCACTGAACTGGTTAATCAAGCCTTTACAGTTTATCCAGCGCGTCAACCCATATTATCTTCTCCAGGAATAATTTAATTTTCCCCTGAGCTACCGGCCTCCCTTCCTCTATCCCTCCCTTCATCTATCCCTCTTCTCTATCTATCCCTCCATCTGTCTGTTTCTCTGCTTGAAGTTCAGATGAGCTGTGTGTCACTAGTAGTTAGTGTCTATGATGGGTTGGCATCTAATTTAGGAGGTAGTGGAGCAGAGTGTGTGTGTGTGTGTGTGTGTGTGTGGTTGTGTGTGTGTGTGTACAGTGGTTCCTCCTTTAAAAGTTGCGTCATACTGCGGCACACCTTGCGTGCTGCTGCAGCATTCTGTGGCACGTCATTTAATTCTCAGCCATTTCTTCTGTTACTGCAAGTTATTGCTAGTTTGATCACCAGAGGGCATCTTTGAGAAGCATTTGTTAGTATTCCGTATTGGCATTAACAGAGAATAAAAAAATAAAAATGTAATAACATAGTATATGGAATTGATTAAAAAAAATTTGACTTAATTTATTTGATTAATATTATGGTTATGGTGTTTCCCTTCAGGGAAAATTGTCAGTTTGTAAATTCAGACCGTTTCGTCCTCAGAGCGCACACTGGACGTTCGGGCCGAGGAGTAGGGTTGACTTTAGCGCTCTGGCCTTACAACGGCAGTTTTCCGACTTAACTGACACCGACCATACTCAACGAGTGCTGAGCGCTCGTAAAGTAATTATTCTGCGCTCTGGTACACTCAGACGAGAGTGCTCTGAAATCCGTGTAGATAGTAGGCTGGACACATTAAATGTTTAACAACGTTCTTTTCTGATAAAACTAGTTAATTGCATCTGCCTTGGAGCCCAGTTTCATAATATTACAATATTTCCCAGCTGCTTGCCGTCGTTTTGAAGTAATTGCGAAAAAAACAGGCCTTATTTTAGTGCATTTTTCACCCTGACAGCTCCTATTAGTTCTGTTGAGCCCCGTGGCACCAACTCGCCTTCCAAACGTTCTATTCCCAGCTCATTGTTCAACGTCACAATGCCTGCTTCGCTATTGTTGGCAATGAGACCTGCTCACATTGTTTTATAGTTAAAATGTAAACAACAAAATGTAAACAACAAAAATAATATTGGAACTCTGCTGTCTTCCCATTGTTGTCTATGGGGGAAATGGGCCTCTTCTGTCTATTTCACCAAATATCTCGCAATGTGTATATTTACATTTTTTTCAAGTCGGATGTAACAGGTGTGAAATGGCTAGCTAGTTAGCGGGGTGCGCGCTAATACATTATACATTCCAAGATGGCGTAGCAGTCGGATGTTTGTTTTTGTCTAGTTCCGCCTGTCCCGTCTAAACATAATTTTTCCTTGTTTTTTCGTATTTATTTGGGGTATTTTAAAATCACTTTCCATCTACGGGCTGAATATACTCTCTTGCAACCCGCCTCACACAATGTGGTATGGATCTACTATTTTTATACTTAAGAACTGGAACCCTATCAAAAGCTAGCCAGCTAACTGGCTACCAGCTAATTGGCTACTAGCTAGCCGTGGCCCACTAACTGTCTAGAGCACATCGGACTGTTAGCCTAAGAGGCCTATCGGACAATTTCTTTGGCCACTATACCTATTTTGCCAATTGGCCTGGTTTACTATACGGAGCACTGCTGATCCGAATGCCGACGGAACAGCACGAGGGGGCCACAACAGACTCTTCCGTCACGACATCCCTCCAAGGCATCTCTCTGCTAGCTTGCTATCCCCGACCCGCTAGCTGCTTGAAGCCACTCACTGGACTCCTATGACTGCTAGCGCCCCACTGCTCCCTATGACTTGGAGAAGATCTGCAAAGAGGAGTGGGACAAAATCCCTCCTGAGATGTGTGCAAACCTGGTGGTCAACTACAAGAAACGTCTGACCTCTGTGATTGCCAACAAGGGTTTTGCCACCAAGTACTAAGTCATGTTTTGCAGAGGGGTCAAATACTTATTTCCCTCATTAAAATGCAAATCAATTTATAACATTTTTCACATGCGTTTTTCTGGATTTTTTGGATGTTATTCTGTCTCTCACTGTTCAAATAAACCTGCCATTAAAATTATAGACTGATCATTTCTTTGTCAGTGGGCAAACGTACAAAATCAGCAGGGGATCAAATACTTTTTTCCCTCACTGTATAATATTTCCCGACAAGATAGAACTGCCAAAGGGGGCAGTGGTACAATCTACTGCAGAGATAGCCTGCAGAGTTCTGTCTTACTATTCAGGTCTGTACCCAAAATATTCGAACTTGTACTCTTAAAAATCCATCTTTCCAGAAATAAGTCTCTCATCGTTGCCGCTTGCTATAGACCACCCTCTGCCCCCAGCTGTGCCCTTGACACCATATGTGAACTGATTGCCCCCCATCTATGCTCAGAGCTCGTGCTGCTAGGTGACCTAAACTGGGACATGCTTAACTTCTTAGGGAGCGGCTGCATAGGTGACGGTTTTGGAGAGTCTGGCGTGCCCAAAGTAAAATGCCTGCCACTCAGGCCCAGAAAATAGGATATGCACATAATTAGTACTATTGGATAGGAAACACTCTGAAGTTTCTAAGAGTGCTAAAATAATGTATGTGAGTATAACAGAACGGATATAGCAGGCGAAAACCAGAGAAAAATCCATCCGGGATTGCAGTTTTTTGTGACCTTTGCTCTGTTTGAGACTCTCCCCATTGACTTCAAGGCAATCCAGCTCCGAAATTGCAGTACCTATGGCTTCCACTAGATGTCAACAGTCTATATACAAAGACTGAGAGTGATTGGAGTAAGCAAAACGGATAGAAACAGGAAATGGTCTGGGGAGCTCAGATGTCAACAACATTTCTAGCGCCCCACTGCTCCCTAAGTAGGTTTACACCTCGGCCATCCTACAATCTAAGCTTGATTCCCTCAATCTCACACAAATTATCAATGAACCCACCAGGTACAACCCCAAATCCGTAAACACGGGCACCCTCATAAATATCATCCTAACCAACTTGCCCTCCAAATACACCTCTGCTGTTTTCAACCAAGATCTCAGCGATCACTGCCTCATTGCCTGCATCCGTAATGGTTCTGCGGTCAAACGACCACCCCTCATTACTGTCGAACACTCCCTAAAACACTTCAGCGAGCAGGCCTTTCTAATCGACCTGGCCTGGGTATCCTGAAAGGATATTGACCTCATCACGTCAGAAGAGGATGCTTGGTCATTCTTTAAAAGTGCCTTCCTCACCATCTTAAATAAGCATGCTAAATGTTTTAACCAGGAACAGATATGGCCCTTGGTTCTCTCCAGACCTGACTGCCCTTGGCCAGCACAAAAACATCCTGTGGCATTTTGCATTAGCATCGAATAGCCCCCGCGATATGCAACTTCAGGGAAGTTAGGAACCAATATACACAGGCAGTTAGGAAAGCTAAGGCTAGCTTTTTCAAGCAGAAATTTGCATTCTGTAGCACAAACTCAAAAAAGTTCTGGGACACAGCAAAGTCCATGGAGAATAAGAGCACCTCCTCACAGCTGCCCACTGCACTGAGGCTAGGAAATACTGTCACCACCGACAAATCCACTATAATTGAGAACTTCAATAAGCATTTTTCTACGGCTGGCCATGCTTTCCACCTGGCTACCCCTACCCCGGTCAACAGCCCTGCACTCCCCACAGCAACTCGCCCAAGCCTCCCCCATTTCTCCTTCACCCAAATCCAGATAGCTGATGTTCTGAAAGAGCTGCAAAATCTTGACCCCTACAAATCAGCCGGGCTAGTCAATCTGGACCCTCTCTTTCTACTATTATCTGCCGAAATTGTTGCAACCTCTATTACTAGACTGTTCAAACTCTCATAAGACGTCATCTGCTAATTTTCAGATTTACACCACATAAACAGCCATTTTCACTGGACTATCTGTTGCTGCCAAGTCATAATTTCCCTGGGGGTTAGCCCTCTATATTTAAATGTTTCAGGTACACTCCGATAGGTGTCTGCATCACACACAGTATCTTCTATTGACATTATCTTCTATTGTTTGTCCTCATGTGTCTGTTTTTCAGCATAAAGTACTCTGTTTCCACTTAGAGTGGACACCAGGTGAGGCCACACACACAATAACAGTCTCTCTTCTTCACTTCATCCCATTCCCCCTTCTCCCTAAATCCTCTAGGTTATATCAGCTGTTTTGGTGAACCCCTCCCGCATCTGAACTGGCTGACAGAGGGCACAGCATGATCATAGGTGAGATGTCACTTTGTCAGGTCAACAGGAAGTATTATTAAAGAGATGCTTTACATTGAAATACAGACAGAGATGTAGTAGTCCCAGGGTTAATGATCCAAGGTCAGTTTATATTATACAGGGAGTATTATTAAAGAGATGCTTTACATTGAAATACAGACAGAGATGTAGTAGTCCCAGAGTTAATGATCCAAGGTCAGTTTATATTATACAGGGAGTATTATTAAAGAGATGCTTTACATTGAAATACAGACAGAGATGTAGTAGTCCCAGAGTTAATGATCCAAGGTCAGTTTTGCATTTCACCTCCTGATTTAAGATGACTGACCTTTTAGGGATCATTGGGGCATCAATCCTGACAATACCCGGAAAAATGTAAGGCGCCAAATTAAAAATCCAAAAGTAGAATTATAAAACATTCATCAATATACAAGTGTTGCACACTCTTCAAAAGCTTAGACTCTTGGCAATCTCACAGCGTTGTCAGATTTCAAAAAGGCTTTATGGCAAAAGCAGAACATTTGATTGTCTGAGGACAGCACCCCGCATATTTTCGGCATTAGCATAATTTCATAACCAGCACGGGTGTCACAAACCACATAAAAAGAGCTAAAATAAATTGCTTACCTTTGATGATCTTCTGCTGAGGGCAATCCGAAGTGTCCAAGCAAGACATCCAATGTTCCTTTTGTTAGAAAAATGCCTTGTTTATATCCATAAATCTCAGTTTGGTTGGCGCATTATGTTCAGAAAATTCACCATCCTACTCACCCATTGTACAGGGAAGAGAAAGCATTCAAAATATACCTATCAACTTTGTCAAAACAAATCAACCATCGTTTATAATGTATCCTTAGGTACACTTTTATGTATATTAACTATAATATTTCACACGGATAATAACCTGAGCGATAGAAAAGTAAAATCCCGAGGCGTGTACTCACGGTCTCGCGCCCAAAACACAAAAGGCACTTCCTCAATCCACTTATATAATCTTCTTCTTTCTTCTTCTTCTTGTTTTTTAAGGTAAACTCATCAAACCTTGTCTAAAGACTGTTGACATCTAGTGGAAGCCATAGGTACTGCAACCTGGGTCCTGGATTACAGCAGATCCCATAGTCAACCATTGTCTATGGGATCTAACTCCCCCTTGTGGTGGTCTGGAGCAATGAAGCCATGACACTGGGTACTTCTAAGTACCGCGGTGCAAGCTCGCAACTTTTAAAGGAAGAACCACTGTATGTGCATTGTGCATGAGTGTGTGTGTACATTGTGCATTAGTGTGTGTGCATTGTGCATGTGTGTGAGTGCAGTGTGTGTGCAGTGTGCGTGCGTGCGTGTATATATTGTGCATATGTGTGTGTATTGTGCTTGTGTATGCGCACGTGTGTGATTTTCCCTGGAGGACTGAGTCATCGCCGTGATTCAATGGAGACACACACACACACCATCAGCTGTAAAGGACAGGACCATGCACCAGAGAAATAGGACAGAATGCTCAATGAAGACCGAAGAACAAAAGGTTAAAGGTCATGCCATATTATAATATTCCTCGTTCTGATATTTCTAATATTTGTAAACTTTTTTATTATGTGTGTAATGTTATTTTGTTGCTAGATATATTAGTGACTGTTGGAGTTGGAAACATATTACTGACTGTTGGAAACATAATATTACTGACTGTTGGAAACATAATATTACTGACTGTTGGAAACATAATATTACTGACTGTTGGAAACACAATATTACTGACTGTTGGAAACGTAATATTACTGACTGTTGGAAACATAATATTACTGACTGTTGGAAACATAATATTACTGACTGTTGGAAACCTAATATTATTGACTGTTGGAAACATAATATTACTGACTGTTGGTATCAGGAATCAGGTAAGATCCAAGTGCAGACCGTGTCAAAGTAACATTGTTTATTGCGGTTAACAGAGGCAAAGGTACAGGGCAGCAGGCAGGCTCAGGTCAGACAGAGTTTTCCGGCGGGCGGGTTTAGGGTCAGGACGGGCAAGGGTCAAAAACCAGGAGGGTGAGAAAAAAAGACAGGCTGGGAAAAGACAGGAGCTGACAGGACAAAACGCAGGTAAGCTTGACAAACATGACGAACTGACACAGACAGACAGAAAACACAGGTATAAATACACAGGGGATAATGGGGAAGATGGGCGACACTTGGAGGGTGTGGAGACAATCACAAGGACAGGTGAATCAGATCAGGGCGTGACAGTGCACCCCCCTCTAGGGGCGTCATATCTGGCGCATATCTGGTTGACCCATATGCCGGCGGTGGAAGTCGGCGATGAGGGCTGGGTCCAGGATGTCCCTAGTGGGGACCCAGCACCTCTCCTCCGGGCCATAACCCTCCCAGCCAACCAGGTACTGGAAACCCCTGCCCCGTGGTCGAACTCTCAGGAGGCGTCTCACCGTGTACGCCGGATAGCCATTGATGACACGGGGAGGAGACAAAGGACTGGAAGACAAAGGACTGTGAGACACAGGCTTAATGCGGGACACACGAAAGGTGGGGTGTATACAAAGGGTACGGGGCAACAGAAGACGAACAGCAGAGGGACTAATAATTCTACAGATGGGGAATGGGCAAATAAACCGGGTGGAGAGCCTGCAGGATTCCATTCGGAAGGGCAGATCCCGGGTGGATAACCATACTTTCTGCCTGAGATGATACCGTGGAGCCGGGATCCGAATGGCGATCCGTTTGACGTCGATACCAGGAGGTGGTCTTGAGGAGGGCCGACCGGGCTCTCCTCCAGGTATGACGACAGCGGCGGACATACATCTGGGCAGAAGGTATGCCGACCTCCTCTTCCTGCTCAGGGAAGAGCGGGGGCTGATACCCCAGGGAACACTCGAACGGTGATAGGCCCGTGGCAGAGCAGGGAGGGGTGTTGCGGGCGTATTCCACCCACACCAGCTGGTGGCTCCAGGTGCTGAAGTTGATGGAGACCAGGCAGCGCAGGGTGGTTTCCAGGTCCTGGTTGGCTCGCTCCGACTGGCCGTTGTACTGGGGGTGGAACCCAGAGGATAGGCTGGCCGACGACCCAATGAGGGTGCAGAACACCTTCCAGAACTGGGACGAGAACTGAGGACCACTGTCGGTGACCATGTCCACGGGCAATCCATGGATCTGGAAGATGTGCTGCACCATGAGCTGGGCCGTCTCCTTGGCAGAGGGTAGTTTGGGGAGAGGAAAGAAGTGGGCGGCTTTGAAGAACCAATCCACCACGGTCAGGACGGCGATGTTGCCATCAGACGGGGGGAAGACCCGTGACAAAGTCCAGGGAGGTGTGGGACCAGGGATGGTCGGGGACAGGCAGAGGTTGGAGGAGACCAGCCGGAGCTCGCCGAGGAGTCTCATTCTGTGCACAAACTGTGCAAGCGGCGACGAATGCGGATACGTCAGGGATGGTGGTAGGCCACCAAAAGCGCTGTCACACAAATGCCAGGGTCCGACGGGCCGCCCCGGTGGCAGACCAGCCTGGAGGAGTGGGCCCACTCCAGGACCACGGAGCATCCGGTTATCAGGGCCCCACCCCGGGGTTTGGCTGGGAACGCTGCACCTCCCGGACCTGCTTCCCTATTCCCCAGCTGAGTGCCGTCGCCAGGCATGAGGTGGGAAGGATGGTCTCAGGTTCCGGGGTAGTAGTAGTGAGGCTGTAGCGTCGGGACAGGGCATCCGGCTTGACATTCTTGGATCCCGGCCGGTTCGAGAGGGAGAAGTTGAACCCGTGAACAGCAGGGGCCATCTGGCTTGCCTGGGTTTGAGGCGCTTGGCAGTGGCGAGATACTCCAGGTTCTTGTGGTC
Organism: Brachymystax lenok tsinlingensis; assembly: GCA_030435695.1. NCBI lineage: Eukaryota > Metazoa > Chordata > Actinopteri > Salmoniformes > Salmonidae > Brachymystax > Brachymystax lenok. The sequence goes on along the minus strand of CM059784.1, from coordinate 29,170,624 downwards.
AGTCCATACGATGAATGGATGTTCCGCCTCCTCCAGCCAGTGCCTCCATTCCTTCAACGCCGTCTTCACCACAAGAAGCTCCTGACTCCCCACATCGTAGTTCCTTTCCGTGGCATTGAGGCAATGGGAGAAGAAGGCACAGGGATGTAGGTTGAGGTCGAGGGAAGAACGCTGGGACAGGATAGCCCCCACTCCGACGTCCGAAGCATCGGCCTCCACCACGAACTGACGAGATGGGTCCGGATGAACCAGGATGGGAGCTGTGGTGAAGCGATGTTTGAGATCCCGGAACGCCCGGTCAGCAGCTGGACCACATGAACGGAACCTTGGTTGAGGTGAGTGCAGACAGGGGGGAATCCAGGGTGCTGTAACCCCAGATAAATCAGCAATAGAAATTGGCGAACCCCAGGAAATGCTGCAGCTGCACCCTGGATGTAGGCTGAGGCCAATCCATCACAGCGCTCACCTTCCCGGGATCCATCTGGACACTACCAGCCGAGATGATGTAACCCAGAAATGGGATGGTGGAGCTCACAAACAGCTGATTCTCCAGAAGGCATTGAAGGACCTGCCGGACGTGGAGCATGTGTTCTTGAGGGGAGCGGGAGAAGACGAGGATGACATCAATGTAGACGAAGACGAACCGGTTCAACATGTCGCGGAGAACATCATTCACCAGAGCCTGGAACACAGCTCGGGCATTGGTGAGGATAAAGGGCATGACCAGATACTCGTAGTGGCCACTGGCCATGTTGAAGGCGGTCTTCCACTCATCCCCCTCTCGTATCCACACCAGGTGGTAGGCGTTCCGTAGATCCAGCTTGGAAAACACAGTGGCCCCCTGGAACGGCTCGCAGGCCGAGGATATGAGTAGTAGCGGGTAACGGTTCTTAAACGTAATGTCATTGAGTCCCCGGTAGTCAATGCAAAGGCGCAGGGTCTTGTCCTTTTTCTCCACGAAGAAGAATCTTGCGCTGGCGGGAGAGGAAGAGGGGCGGATAAATACAGCAGCAAGGGAGTCCCCAATGTAGGTATCCATAGCCTTGGTCTCCGGTCCCGACAGAGAGTACAGACGTCCCCGGGGCGGTGTGGACGGCAGGTGGTGCTAGGGAGAAGGTCAATCCCGCAGTCATAGGGTCGATGCGGCGGAAGCGACGTGGCCCGGGCCTTGCGGAACACCTCCCGGAGGTCCTGGCACTCCACGGGAATGGCTGAGAGGTCTAGGGCACCTTCCGAGCCCCCAGGAAGACGTCCCGGGGCAGGTTGTGCTGACTTTAGGCAATGGACGTGGCAGAACGGGCTCCAGCCCATGATGGCACCAGTAGACGAGTTAATGAGGGGATTGTGTAGTTGGAGCCAGGAGAATCCCGATACCATGGGAATCAGAGGGGTCTTGATGAGCAGGAACTGGATAGATTCGCTGTGGTTCCCTGACACCCGTAGGTGGATGGGAGTGGTGTTGTGAGTGACTCGGCCTATAGAGCGTCCAGCCAGCGCTCTAACGTCCATGGGAATGGAGAGGGGCTGAGTGTGGATGTTCAGCTCGGACGCCATGGTAGCGTTCAAAAAACTCTCATCGGCCCCAGAGTCAATGAGAACCCGGAGAGATTTGAACTGGTCTCCCCACAGCAGAATGGCATGAAAAGGGGTGCGATCTCCATATGGCCCACCAGAGTCCTTGCTCCTACCGATGAGCCTGGCTTGTTTAAAAGACAAGAGGACACGAAATGACCAAGAGTCCCGCAATACAGACAACTCTTTGTGTCGATTCTGTATTGCCGTTCCGCTGGCGACAGCCCAGCACTGCCTAGTGGCAGTGCTCAGGAAGCGGTGACTCGGCCATCTTCGGCAGCCCTCGGGGCAGGTCGGGAAGCCTCGAGTTCTCTCAGCAACGAGACCTTTGGGAGCTTCCGGGTTGACTCGGAAATCCAATTTCCTCTCCCTCCATCGTTCCCGTAATCGGCCATCAATACGGATGGTCAGAGCGATGAGGGAATCGAGCTCCGTAGGTAACTCCCGTGCTGCAAGCTCGTCCTTGACCTCTTCCGAGGTGCCGTGCAGGAACATATCGAACAGTTCCTCTTGATTCCAAGCACTCTCCACTGCCAAAGTGGGGAAATCCACCACATAATCGGCTACACTACGGGAGTCCTGCCGAAGTTGGATTACCTTCTGGGCGGCATCTCGCCCGGAGAACGGGGTATCAAAGACCTTCCTCACTTCTCCCACAAACCCCTCCAGACTTGCGCATATGGCTGGCTGTTGTTCCCAAACAGCAGTAGCCCAGGTGAGAGCCCTCCCGGACATCAGCGTGATGAGGTAGGCTATCTTGGAGAGATCCGAAGGGAAGGAGGAAGGCTGAAGCTCGAAGACGAGGGCCCACTGAGCTAGGAACGCCCGACAGGTGCTCGGCTCTCCATTGAAGCGTTCCGGAGGAGGTAAGCGGGGCTCCTGAGAAGGTGGAGTGGCCGATGAGATGGCGCTGCTAGCAGTTGAGTTACTGAGGAGCTGTTGGGTTACCACCGTGGTAGGCGGCCACTCCAAAAACTTGTGGAATTGTTCCAGCAAACTGGCCAACGCCCGGTCATGGCGTTCCGCCAACGTTTGGACCGCCTCCGCAAGGCCCAGAAGCAATTCCTCGTGCATATCGATGATGGCTCCTTGGGTATGGTTGGGGTTGCGCAGCGGGCCCGGGTCTGCTGGGTCAGTCATGGCCAGTTCGTACAATCAGGAATCAGGTAAGACCCAGAACAGGCAAGGGTCAAAAACCAGGAGGGCGAGAAAAAGATAGGAAAAGATAGGAGCTGACAGGACAAAACGCTGGTTAGCTTGACAAACAAGACGAACTGGCACAGACAGACGGAAAACACAGGTATGAATACACAGGGGATAATGAGGAAGATGGTCGACACCTGGAGAGGGGTGGAAACAATCACAAGGACAGGTGAAACAGACCTGGGTGTGACATTTGGAGATAGAATCATAATATTACTTACTGTTGGTGTTAGAAACATAATATTACTGCTCTGTTGGAGTTAGAATCACAATATTATTTACTGTTGGAGTTAGAAACATAATATTACTAACTGTTGGAGTTGGAAATATAATATTACTGACTGTTGGAGTTAGAATCACAATATAATTTACTGTTGGAGTTAAAAACATAATATTATTGACTGTTAGAGTTGGAAGCATAATATTACTTACTGACTGTTGGAATTAGAAACACAACATTATTTACTGTTGGAGTTAGAAACATAATATTACTGACTGTTGGAGTTAGAAACATAATATTACCGACTGTTGGAGTTAAAAACATGATATTACTGACTGTTGGACTTAGAAACATGATATTACTGACTGTTGGAGTAAAAACATAATATGAATGACTGTTGGAGTTAAAAACAAAATATTACTGACTGTTGGAGTAAAAACATGATATAACTGACTGTTGCAGTTAGAAACATGATATTACTGATATTTGGAATTTAAAAAATAATATTACTGACTGTTGGAGTTGGAAACATAACATTACTGACTGTTGCAGTTAGAAACAAGATATTACTGACTGTTGGAGCTAGAAACAAAATGTTACTGATTTTTGGAGTTAAAAACATAATATTACTGACTGTTGGAGTTAAAACATAATATTACTGACTGTTGGAGTTAAAAACATAATATTATTTTCTGTTAGAGTTAGAAACATAATATTACTGACTGTTGAAGTTTAAAACATAATATTACTGACTGTTGGAGTTAAAAACATCATATTACCGACTGTTGGAGTTAAAAACTTTATATTACTGACTGTTGGAGTTTTAAAAAAAAATATTACTGACTGTTAGAGCTAGAAACATAATATTACTGACTGTTGGAGTAAGAAACATAATATTACTGACTGTTGGAGTTAGAAACATAATAATACTGACTGTTGGAGTTAGAAAAATAATATTACTTACTGTTGGTATTAGAAACATAATATTACTGCTCTGTTGGAGTTAAAATCACAATATTATTTACTGTTGGAGTTAAAAACATAATATTACTAACTGTTGGAGTTGGAAATATAATATTACTGACTGTTGGAGCTAGACACATAATATTACTGACTGTTGGAGTAAGAAACATAATATTACTGACTGTTGGAGTTAGAAACATAATAATACTGACTGTTGGAGTTAGACAAATAATATTACTGACTGTTGGAGTTAGAATCACAATATAATTTACTGTTGGAGTTAAAAACATAATATTATTGACTGTTGGAGTTGGAAATATAATATTACTGACTGTTGGAGTTAGAATCACAATATAATTTACTGTTGGAGTTAAAAACATAATATTATTGACTGTTGGAGTTGGAAGCATAATATTACTTACTGACTGTTGGAATTAGAAACATAATATTATTTACTGTTGGAGTTGGAAACATAATATTACTGACTGTTGGAGTTAAAAACATGATATTACTGACTGTTGGAGTTAGAAACATGATATTACTGACTGTTGGAGTAACAACATAATATGAATGACTGTTGGAGTTAAAAAAAATATTACTGACATATTACTGACTGTTGGAGTAAAAACATGATATAATTGACTGTTGGAGTTGGAAGCATAATATTACCGACTGTTGGAGTTAAAAACATGATATTACTGACTGTTGGAGTTAGAAACATGATATTACTGACTGTTGGAGTAAAAACATAATATTACTGACTGTTGGAGTTAAAAACATAGTATTACTGACTGTTGGAGTAAAAACATGATTTTACTGACTGTTGCAGTTAGAAACATGATATTACGGATTTTTAGAATTTAAAAAATAATATTACTGACTGTTGGAGTTGGAAACATAACATTACTGACTGTTGGAGTTAGAAACAAGATATTACTGACTGTTGCAGTTAGAAACATGATATTACGGATTTTTGGAATTTAAAAACATAATATTACTGACTGTTGGAGTTGGAAACATAACATTACTGACTGTTGGAGTTAGGAACAAGATATTACTGACTGTTGGAGCTAGAAACAAAATATTACTGATTTTTGGAGTTAAAAACATAATATTACTGACTGTTGGAGTTAAAAACATAATATTACTGACTGTTGGAGTTAGAAACGTAATATTACTTACTGTTGGAGTTAGAAACATAATAATACTGACTGTTGGAGTTAGAAACATAATATTATTGACTGTTGGAGTTGGAAATATAATATTACTGCTCTGTTGGAGTTAGAATCACAATATTATTTACTGTTGGAGTTAGAAACATAATATTACTAACTGTTGGAGTTGGAAATATAATATTACTGACTGTTGGAGTTAGAATCACAATATAATTTACTGTTGGAGTTAAAAACATAGTATTATTGACTGTTGGAGTTGGAAGCATAATATTACAGACTGTTGGAGAAACATAATATTACTGACTGTTGGTATTAGAAACATAACATTACTGACTGTTGGAGTTAGGAACAAGATATTACTGACTGTTGGAGCTAGAAACAAAATATTACTGATTTTTGGAGTTAAAAACATAATATTACTGACTGTTGGAGTTAGAAACGTAATATTACTCACTGTTTGAGTTAGAAACATGATATTACTTACTGTTGGTATTAGAAACATAATATTATTGACTGTTGGAGTTAAAAACATTATATTACTGACTGTTGCAGTTTGAAACATGATATTACTGATTTTTGGAATTTAAAAAATAATATTACTGACTGTTGGAGTTGGAAACATAACATTACTGACTGTTGGAGTTAGAAACAAGATATTACTGACTGTTGGAGCTAGAAACATAATATTACTGACTGTTGGAGTTAAACACATAATTTTATTGACCATTGGAGTTGGAAATATAATATTACTGATCTGTTGGAGTTAGAAACACAATGTTATTTACTGTTGGAGTTAAAAACATAATATTACTGCCTGTTGGAGTTGGAAGCATAATATTACTGACTGTTGGAGAGAAATAATATTACTGACTGTTGGAGTTAGAAACAAGATATTACTGACTGTTGGAGCTTTCAAAGACCTTAGAAAGGCAGGGTAGGATCGATATAGGTCTGTAGCAGTTTGGGTCTAGAGTGTCTCCCCCTTTGAAGAGGGGGATGACCGCAGCTGCTTTCCAGTCTTTGGGAATCTCAGACGTCACGAAAGAGCGTTTGAACAGGCTAGTAGTACTGACTGTTGGAGCTAGAAACATAATATTACTGACTGTTGGAGTCAGAAACAAGATATTACTGACTGTTGGAGCTAGAAACAATTACTGACTGTTGGAGTTAGAAACATAATATTACTGACTGTTGGAGTTAGAAACTTGATATTACTGGCTGTTGGAGTTAGAAACATGATATTACTGACTGTTGGAGTTGGAAACATAACATTACTGACTGTTGGAGTTAGAAACATGATATTACTGACTGTTGGAGTTAAACACATAATATTTCTGACTGTTGGAGTAAAAACATAATATTTCTGACTGTTGGAGTTGGAAATATAATATTACTGACTGTTGGAGTTAAAAACATGATATTACTGGCTGTTGTAGTTAAAAACATAATATTACTGACTGTTGGAGTTTGATACATAATATTACTGACTGTTGGAGCTAGAAACATAATATTTCCGACTGTTGGAGTTTGAAACATAATATTACTGACTGGTGGAGTTAGAAACATAACGATAACGTCTGCAAATCTGTGTATGTGACCAATAACTTTGATTTGATACATGAGCCTAATACAACAGGTGTAGATCTTACCGTGAAGCCCTTAAAACCAACAATGCAGTTTTAAGAAAATAGAGTTAAGAAAATATTTACTAAATAAACTAAAGTAAACGTTTTTTTTTTACCATCATATTAACTGCAAGAAACAGCACTGGAAATAAATGTTCTTGACTTAGTTATGAAGCATGTTCTTTGTCTATAGTTGAGCCTTACAGACGAAGAACCACGTATGTGACATTTAACTACTTTTAAAATAAACATCCTACACCATTATTTGATATCCTCTCTATAAAATGAAGTGGTCATGTAAACTCTTTACGCACCCCTTAGCCCTTCAGGGGCTCACACTTCAGGTAAATGATTAGATATCTACACTCACACTTCAGGTAAATGATTAGATATCTACACTCACACTTCAGTTAAATGTTCTGATATCTACACTCACACTTCAGTTAAATGTTCTAATATCTACACTCACACTTAAGGTAAATGATTAGATATCTACACTCACACTTCAGTTAAATGTTCTGATATCTACACTCACACTTCAGGTAAATTATTAGATATCTACACTCACACTTCAGTTAAATGTTCTGATGTCTACACTCACACTTCAGTAAAATTTCCTCAGAGTTCATAGTTTTCACCATCAGAGGGAGTCATTGCCAACCTTGTGGTACTCGGACACCTTCTGACGCCTGTTACCCAGAGGTACAGCCCACACCTCTGTCTATCCTGCAGTCTCTTCTCTAGCAGGGTGAGTGAGTAGTAATACATGGTTGGTGTACACAGTATGGTGAAAGACTGTTTGGTTGATATCAGACTGAATGAATGAGACACAGTAACTGAATGATTGAAATTTAAACAGTGACTGTTGGCTATGGTTGGTGTGAATTCCATTTCAATTTGGTTTACTTGCTGAATCGACGGGAATTGAAATGGAATTGACCCCAACCCTGCTGTTAGCTATTAAAATAGCCAATCTTAGCTGAACCAGCAGCCAGCACAGGAGACTCCGTTTCCATTTCTACCTGTCTCCATACCTCTCTCTCTCTCTCCATATAGGAGGCCCTGCTCTCAGCCCCATGTTTACCCCATGTTGACATGTCAAATATTTTAGGGGGAAATAAATTCCCCCACACACACACTCTCACATACACAGACACACACTCACAGTGTGTTTGTTGTCTTTAAACTGTATTTTCCAGGGAGAGAGAACAGTAGGTTAGGTCATTCACAGCAGACTGAAGCCCGGGGAGAGAGAGCGGTAGGTTAGGTCATTCACAGCAGACTGAAGCCCGGGGAGAGCAAACGGTAGGTTAGGTCATTCACAGCAGACTAAAGCCCAGGGAGAGAGAACGGTAGGTTAGGCCATTCACAGCAGACTGAAGCCCAGGGAGAGAGAACGGTAGGTTAGGTCATTCACAGCAGACTAAAGCCCAGGGAGAGAGAACGGTAGGTTAGGTCATTCACAGCAGACTGAAGCCCGGGGAGAGAGAACGGTAGGTTAGGTCATTCACAGCAGACTGAAGCCCGGGGAGAGAGAGCGGTAGGTTAGGTCATTCACAGCAGACTGAAGCCCGGGGAGAGAGAACGGTAGGTTAGGTCATTCACAGCAGACTGAAGCCCGGGGAGAGAGAGCGGTAGGTTAGGTCATTCACAGCAGACTGAAGCCCGGGGAGAGAGAACAGTAGGTTAGGTCATTCACAGCAGACTGAAGCCCGGGGAGAGAGAACAGTAGGTTAGGCCATTCACAGCAGACTGAAGCCCGGGGAGAGAGAGCGGTAGGTTAGGTCATTCACAGCAGACTGAAGCCCGGGGAGAGAGAACAGTAGGTTAGGTCATTCACAGCAGACTGAAGCCCAGGGAGAGAGAACAGTAGGTTAGGCCATTCACAGCAGACTGAAGCCCGGGGAGAGAGAACAGTAGGTTAGGTCATTCACAGCAGACTGAAGCCCGGGGAGAGAGAACGGTAGGTTAGGTCATTCACAGCAGACTGAAGCCCGGGGAGAGAGAACGGTAGGTTAGGTCATTCACAGCAGACTGAAGCCCGGGGAGAGAGAGCGGTAGGTTAGGTCATTCACAGCAGACTGAAGCCCGGGGAGAGAGAACAGTAGGTTAGGTCATTCACAGCAGACTGAAGCCCAGGGAGAGAGAACAGTAGGTTAGGTCATTCACAGCAGACTGAAGCCCGGGGAGAGAGAACGGTAGGTTAGGTCATTCACAGCAGACTGAAGCCCGGGGAGAGAGAACGGTAGGTTAGGTCATTCACAGCAGACTGAAGCCCGGGGAGAGAGAGCGGTAGGTTAGGTCATTCACAGCAGACTGAAGCCTGGGGAGAGAGAACAGTAGGTTAGGTCATTCACAGCAGACTGAAGCCCGTGGAGAGAGAACAGTAGGTTAGGCCATTCACAGCAGACTGAAGCCCGGGGAGAGAGAACAGTAGGTTAGGTCATTCACAGCAGACTGAAGCCCGGGGAGAGAGAACGGTAGGTTAGGTCATTCACAGCAGACTGAAGCCCGGGGAGAGAGAACAGTAGGTTAGGTCATTCACAGCAGACTGAAGCCCAGGGAGAGAGAACAGTAGGTTAGGCCATTCACAGCAGACTGAAGCCCGGGGAGAGAGAACAGTAGGTTAGGTCATTCACAGCAGACTGAAGCCCGGGGAGAGAGAGCGGTAGGTTAGGTCATTCACAGCAGACTGAAGCCCGGGGAGAGCAAACGGTAGGTTAGGTCATTTACAGCAGACTAAAGCCCAGGGAGAGAGAACGGTAGGTTAGGCCATTCACAGCAGACTGAAGCCCAGGAGAGTGAGCGGTAGGTTAGGTCATTCACAGCAGACTAAAGCCCAGGGAGAGAGAACGGTAGGTTAGGTCATTCACAGCAGACTGAAGCCCGGGAGAGAGAACGGTAGGTTAGGTCATTCACAGCAGACTGAAGCCGGGAGAGAGAAGCGGTAGGTTAGGTCATTCACAGCAGACTGAAGCCCGGGAGAGAGAACGGTAGGTTAGGTCATTCACAGCAGACTGAAGCCCGGGAGAGAGAGAGCGGTAGGTTAGGTCATTCACAGCAGACTGAAGCCCGGGGAGAGAGAACAGTAGGTTAGGTCATTCACAGCAGACTGAAGCCCAGGGAGAGAGAACAGTAGGTTAGGCCATTCACAGCAGACTGAAGCCCGGGGAGAGAGAACAGTAGGTTAGGTCATTCACAGCAGACTGAAGCCGGGAGAGAAGAGCGGTAGGTTAGGTCATTCACAGCAGACTGAAGCCCGGGGAGAGAGAACGGTAGGTTAGGTCATTCACAGCAGACTGAAGCCCGGGGAGAGAGAACGGTAGGTTAGGTCATTCACAGCAGACTGAAGCCCGGGGAGAGAGAGCGGTAGGTTAGGTCATTCACAGCAGACTGAAGCCCGGGGAGAGAGAACGGTAGGTTAGGTCATTCACAGAAGATGGACAGCAGAGGAGTATTAGAGGAGTATTGCTTTGTTTTCTATACAGTGATCTAGTCTATTCAGATAGACGTTTTTCGTGTCGGAATCGGCATATGGAATATTGGGATTTGTCTGTTGGTATTTTTGGGGAACCTGGCTTGGAGTATGGAGATCCAAAAATGGAGCCGGAATGGGAATATGGCTCTGAACTCCTTTTATAGCAACAGCTGTGAATAGGAAAATAGCACGTCTGTTTTGATTAAGAACAAGCTGTTCTTTATGTTTTAGTCATTCTATATCCCAGTCAATGTCTGGATGGAAGTGTGTTTCTGTGTCAATAGTATTTTTGATTGACACTCGGAATCCTATTGAGTATACTATTTTACCTACAGGTAGTCATGGCTTAACATATGATATACAGAAGTTGAATTATGCTGTCAATACATTGCTCACAGTTGATCGATCAAAAGAAGACAGAAGAAAATGGAAAAAGAGAGAGAGAGAGAACAAAAGAGAGAGAGAAGTAGTTTGTATGCAATAACAAGGTCATTTGATATTTACAAGGATATTTACGCAATCCCCCTCATGTCCTGTGCGTGTGTCAGGAGTGTGTGTGGAGTGTGTGTGTTTACACACAACAATGGATTGGAAGGGTGTGTGTCCTCTCCTAACTAAAATACAGGATGAGAGGGACAAGTCTTCAGGCCTTGCATCCTTTCTGAGTTTACTAAACAGCACAGATAGGTCATGACTGTTTTAGTAAACACAGACGTGTGTGTGTGTGTGTGTGTGTGTGTGTGTGTGTGTGTGTGTGTGTGTGTGTGTGTGTGTGTGTGTGTGTGTGTGTGTGTGTGTGTGTGTGTGTGTGTGTGTGTGTGTGCCTGCGTGCGTGTTGTTTTGTTTCAGAAGGAGGGCGGTTTGCCCTCTGTTTGGGCTGAAGACATTGAAAGTGATGCTGTCTCTCCCTCAATCTTCTCACATTTTAGAATAATGACACACACACACACAGACAGTCTGCAGTCCATTATCCACATAGTTGCCAATCTCAGCCTATTCCCGGCCCCCCCCCACATCCACATCTTGGTTTGACTGGCATGATAATCCTTCTGGGTTTATTGTTTGAACACTCTTCATTCTGAAACAAGCACCCACTTAGACACTGTAATGGTCGTGCTTGAACAGGTGTGTGTGTGTATGTGTGTCTGTGTTCTGTTAGTTAAACTGGTGCTATGTGATGTGTGAGAGAGACAGTCACAAGCCAGGCAGCAGGTTTATCTGAGAATGTATAGATTTTAATACTACTGCAGTGTTGATCAGTACCATCCCGGGTCATATGACATATACCTCCTACTGCAGTGTTGATCAGTACCATCCCGGGTCATATGACATATACCTCCTACTGCAGTGTTGATCAGTACCATCCCGGGTCATATGACATATACCTCCTACTGCATTGCTAATCAGTACCATCCTGGGTCATATGACATATACCTCCTACTGCAGTGTTGATCAGTACCATCCCGGGTCATTTGACATATTCTCCTACTGCAGTGTTAATCAGTACCATCATGGGTCATATGACATATACCTCCTACTGCAGTGTTGATCAGTACCATCCCGGGTCATATGACATATATCTCCTACTGCAGTGTTGATCAGTAACATCCTGGGTCATATGATATATACCTCCTACTGCAGTGTTAATCAGTAACATCCTGGGTCATATGAAATATACCTCCTACTGCGGTGTTAATCAGTACCATCCTGGGTCATATGACATATACCTCCTACTGCAGTGTTGATCAGTACCATCCCGGGTCATTTGACATATTCTCCTACTGCAGTGTTAATCAGTACCATCATGGGTCATATGACATATACCTCCTACTGCAGTGTTGATCAGTACCATCCCGGGTCATATGACATATACCTCCTACTGCAGTGTTGATCAGTACCATCCCGGGTCATATGACATATACCTCCTACTGCATTGCTAATCAGTACCATCCTGGGTCATATGACATATACCTCCTACTGCAGTGTTGATCAGTACCATCCCGGGTCATTTGACATATTCTCCTACTGCAGTGTTAATCAGTACCATCATGGGTCATATGACATATACCTCCTACTGCAGTGTTGATCAGTACCATCCCGGGTCATATGACATATATCTCCTACTGCAGTGTTGATCAGTAACATCCTGGGTCATATGATATATACCTCCTACTGCAGTGTTAATCAGTAACATCCTGGGTCATATGAAATATACCTCCTACTGCGGTGTTAATCAGTACCATCCTGGGTCATATGACATATACCTCCTACTGCAGTGTTGATCAGTACCATCCCGGGTCATTTGACATATTCTCCTACTGCAGTGTTAATCAGTACCATCATGGGTCATATGACATATACCTCCTACTGCAGTGTTGATCAGTACCATCCTGCAGCGATTTTTGGGTGCGGCTGCATACTCTCCTAACATACAAATTATGTAGGCTAGTCCTAAATGTCACTCTTTGCAATATATAGTGCACTATTTTTGAGCAGGGACCACATTTCCTTTAGAAAACCCCTGCTTCAGCCTCGACCCCTGTCGCCTCTGTCAGCGGTTTGATTATCGGTTTAAATGTATTTGCATTTATTTCATAACTGTTTTAATTTCAACACGGCTTAAAGATTACACTCCAGAACCCCAGATTTGGTTTCTGTTCTGTTTCAGTTGGTTGGCAGATGTACACAGACAGGCAGACAGGCAGGCAGACAGAGAGTTCAAGACTAGACCGGGTTAAATACAACCACCATACTTTAGGCTACACACTGATTGAGTCACAAATGACACCCTATTCCCGATATAGTGCACGACTTTTGACCAGGACACATAGGGCTCTGGTCAAAAGTAGTGTGCTTTGTATAGTGTAGGGTACCATTTGGGATAAAGGCACCATCATCCTCACATGGCAAAACTGGGTTTGAAAAAGACACTGAAAAACTGTATTGGCAGGATAAATAAGTTATTTTGCCAAGAAGTCAATTTCAGATGGAAATGTGCACGTTGAAACATGAGATATTAGAATAGTGTTACAATATAACTTTCACTCTGTAACTGCTCTAGTGGGTAGGTAGGTAGCCTAGAGAGTTTGATTATTGTGTGTGTGTGTGTGTGTGTGTGTGTGTGTGTGTGTGTGTGTGTGTGTGTGTGTGTGTGTGTGTGTGTGTGTGTGTGTGTGTGTGTGTGTGTGTGTGTGTGTGTGTGTGTGTGTGTGTGTGTCTTTGCTATAGAATTATTATTATTTTTTTTTATAAAAGCTTGGCAAGGCAGTGATTCTCAAAACGAATCCTCTGGTTTTAGACTCATTTCTTCCTCCAAGAGATTTCATGCTTCTCAATTACTTATATTTAGATTAGATTAGACTAGATATGCATATGAGAACAATACAATCAATAAAATAAATACAGGAATATAACCATCAAGACCAACCTAACAGCAGCATTAAGATGGGGATAAGGCTGGGGATAGGGGGAGCAGTCCTTAAGCTCTTTCCTGGTTTCTGTTCCTTTCTGTGTGTACACTGTACATTACAGTCATGCTGCCAGTGTTTTATTGGTAAATAAAGAGGAGTGCCAGAGATGGAAATTTATCAAAAGGGTTTATTTGGATTCAAACTGCTCTACAAATACATTGAACAGACTATATATACTTAATTCTAACCAACAACTATAATTGCAATTTATCCTGAATGTACAACAGTTTCTAACTATTTACTTTGTATAGATTGTGTTAGATTTAGTAGAAGTAATAAAACATCTACTCAAATATTTTCAGACATAGACTTCCTCAGGTACAACTGTCTTGTCCTTTTATCATTGAAAACATGCCCACAGTGGCTCCAACCAGCTCATACCATGGAGCTTGTCCTTTTATCATTGAAAACATGCCCACAGTGGCTCCAACCAGCTCATACCAGGGAGATGGTTATGTTCAAAATATGTGCCAATGTAGTACAATGTTTTAATGTGTAAGACAAATGATCTTGCTGCAACAAAGGACTATCTTTTCATCTACCGGTCCTTGCTCATTTTAACTTTCAGTCAGCACTATGGCGGTAGGGAGGGGAGGGGTTAGTAGGTGATGTTTCACAGTTGTCTCTTATCTGACTAACAGGCTCTACGTCTTACATTATTCTACAACTTACACATGAGAATAGTCCCTCAACCCTCTCTCACCTCAATAGTCAACCCCTGGAGGTAAAATAGTGACTTAATTAAACAAGCATGTAAAGTATAATTTGCACATGTAAAATATGAGTTTCACCTGTATACTGACTTTTTGCAAACATGTAACTTCTTTTGAGAATAAATGCAACAACAGTTGCAAACATGTAACTTGACATGTGAATAAATTCAGGAAGATTTGCAAGCATGCAACTACATTTCAGAATGAATGCAACACATTTACTAAACTTCCGACTGGTGAATCTTTCTTCTGTGAAACAAAACTAAATTGTCCAATGTCGAATCTGTGCGCTCAGAGTTTTTGGCACTAATTTTGCGACTAACCTGTGCCAAGCAATCAGCACAGAAAAACATGAGTTCTGGTGGACAGGGCTTTTTTTTTTGACCAATCAGGTGAAGTGTTGTCATTCTTGAACGTGCTTTCACGATTTACATGGTTTCCGGTCGGGAAGCACGCTTTCCACTGTGATAAATATGGATCAAATTTGTTAAAATTACTAGCTAGCTGGCTAAATGATATTCACAGAATGTGAAAGCTACAACAAGGCATTGGTTAGGAAGATGAAGGGAGGAATTAAAACGAGTGTTTCCACATAGCATATTGGCCAATGGTGTAAAAAGTACCCAATTGTCGTACCTGAGTAAAAGTAAAGATACCTTCATAGAAAAGTACCTGAGTAAAGTGAGTCACCCAGTCAAATAATACTTGAGTAAAAGTCTAAAAGTATTTGGTTTGAAATATACTTAAGGATCAAAAGTAAATGCAATTGCTTAAATATACTTAAGTATCAAACGTAAAAGTATAAATCCTTTCAAATTCCTTATATTAAGAAAACGGATAGCCAGGGGCATGCTCCAACACTCAGACATCATTTACAAATGAAGCATTCATGTTTCGTGAGTCCGCCAGATAAGAGGCAGTAGGGATGACCAAGGATGTTCTCTTGATTAGCACGTGAATTGGACCATTTTCCTGTCCTGCTAAGCATAATAATAAGAACTTTTGGGTTGTCAGGGAAAATGTATGCAGTAAAAAGTACATTCTTTTCTTTACGAATGTAGTGAAGTAATCAAAAATATAAATAGTAAAGTACAGTACAGATACCCAAAAAAACTACTTAAGTAGTACTTTAAAGTATTTTTACTTAAGTACTTTACACCACTGCTATTGGCATTACATGACTGGTTAGCTAAATGACTGGTTAGCATTAAAGCCTTCTGGATAGCCTGTATCTAGTGGTTCTTACATTGTGTGTCAGAGCAATAGGTCTAGCTATGTAATTGTCATTTGGTTGAGACTAACATTAGTTTAGAAAATAATTGTTTGCTCTGTGTATATTTGGTGTGTAGTTGGATGTCTTTGCTAGTTAGCAAGCTGAGATCTCTGCTCAAGTTGGCTAATGTTAGCTAGCTTGCTAATAATGTTTTGAGGAGAAGAGGCTAGCTCCCTGTAGAATCAAGACAAGAAGGGATGGGGAAGAAGATTAGATGTGCATTTGCTTCATCTAGCTGATGCAGTACCCAGGTGAGTTTAGAGCTAACTGCTACGAAATAGAATCTGAGAGATCTCACCTTTCTATCTTGATTAGCTAGCTAGATGTCAATGTCGATTTGATCCAAATTTAGCACAGTGGAAAGCTTGCTTCCAGACCGGAAGCATGTAAAATGCAAAAGCAAGAATGACGACACCTCACCTGATTGGTCAGAGGAAACAGCCCTGTCCACCAGAGCTCGTGTTTTTTACAACTGCAAAACTTTTGGCACAGGTTAGTCACAAAATTAGTGCCAAAACTCTGAGCGCACAGATTTGACATTGGCAAATATAGTTTTGATTCACAGAAGAAGATTCACTAGTCGCAAGTTTAGTAAGTTGCATTTATTCTCAAATGTAGTTGCATGCTTGCAAACCTTATTGAATTTATTCACATATCAATTTACATGTTTGAAAGTGTTGTATTTATTCACCCATCACATTACCTGCATGCAAGTGTTGTTGCATTTATGTTTGCAAATATTCTTTTCAACTACAAAACTTCGTATACAGGTGCAACTCATATTTTAAATGTGCAAATCATACTTTACATGCTTGTATAATTAAGTCACTATTTTACCTGCATAAACCCCCCTCCTTATCTCCTTCCCTAAATCCCAGTCTTGTCCAGTCAGCAGGACTTGGAGAAAGGGGGTGAGTTATTGTGTGAGAGTAGAGAGAAGGGTGAGGTATGAGGATTCTCACTGTTTTACAACAGTCAGTTAGCCCTCCAGGCTTCATCTGTCCATGCACCCATCAGTATATCCTTATCATACTGTAGGATCGAGTTACCCTGACAAACAGGTTTCCCTGGTTCGCTGGTCATCGTTTCTCTGACAGGACTGTTTCTGTCCTACCTGTGTGTTTTAGGAGGGTCATTTTTCACAAAGATTTGTCTAGACAGATAACTCCCCTACAACACAAGGCAAGCAGGCTGTTTTTTATTTCTGAGTTAAAAAGAGTAAGACGGTGACACTTCGGAGAACGTTTTCCTGTATTTTATTATTCTTATCAAAAACAACCATCAGACCAATGTTGGTATAAGCCATACCAGACCTGGGTTCAAATACTACTTCAGGTATTTCAAATACTTTTCAATACATTTCAAAACAAGTGTTCATATCACATGTATTAGAAAAAACAAGTTGTTGAATATTGGAATTTATTTGGGAATACTCAAATACACTGACTCGAATACACTCCCATGCATTTAACACAGATATAAAAAAAAAAATGTATTTGAAATAAATATTAGAAAATACTTTCAAAATAAATGTGGGCAACTATTATAATTTTTTTGTTGTTGCATATAACCATTCAAATACTCAAATAAAATTACTTGTTTTGAGCTGTGTATTTGAAAATAATTAAATACACAGAAAAAGGTATTCAAATAACAAAACACATGTATTTGAACCCAGGTCTGAGCCATCCATCGCAAAGCAATATTCTACAATGTTGAACAAATATGTTGGACCCAAGCACTCAGAGATAAAAACACATACATAAACTATAAAATAACGTATATAAACAATAAAATAAACACATTAAATAAAAATATATACAAATTAAACCTGTCAGTCATGACAGTCAGCAATTATAGATGATTAAACAGATGTGTGTGTGTGTGGGTGTGTGTGTGTGTGTGTGCGTGTGCGTGTGTGTGTTCGTGTGTGTGAAGCATCATCGATGCTGACTCGGCTGTTTCCGTGGGAACCAGGCCCTGCTCATCCTGCTGTCACACGCAACTGAGTCCTGCCCTGTCAGCTCTAACTGACTACTGTGTGTGTATGTGTGTCAGCAGACGGTTCAGTTCAGTCTCAGGTAGAATCATGTCTCTCTTTCTCACTCTCCTTTCTTTAGTGTCTTTAGACCTCTAGCTAACTTCTTCCCATCCCTGTCTCTCCCTCTATCAGTCTGTTCAGACCTCTGTGCCTTCCTGCGGGTATAGGATGCTTGCTGAGCCCAAGCCAGGGTAGAAATGCCCATTGAACTGGCTGAGGATGGGGCTGCTGTAACCCAGGGAAGAGTGGGTGGGCGAGGAGGAGAGGCCAGGGGGAGGCGGCAGCTGGGAAGCCCACTCCGATGCACCTGAGCTGGGGGAGTAACTACCAAAACCCCCAGGCTGTGTAGGCCTCTGGGTCCCATCCAGGGTAAGGGTTATGGGGAGGGCCCGGTTCAGTGAATCTCCCACGATCTCATTGGCTACCCCAGACACCACTCCAGACATCTCAGACAGGAAGCTGCTCAGGCAAGGGGCGTGAGCTGAGGAGGAAGGGGAGGGGATTCTCTCTGGCGTGGGGGACATGTCGATCCCATGGTTGCTGGGGGGTTCGGGGCTCCCCTGGTTGTTGGGGTCACCTGGCTCCGGCCCCCCTGACCCCCCCTCTCCTCCAGACAGCGAATCGGACTTCCTCTTCCTTTTACGACGAAAGTTTCCGTTGTCAAACATCTTCTCACAGTTTGGGTCTAGTGTCCAGTAGTTACCCTTACCTGGAAGAGAGACAGTGAGGGAAAGAGAGAGAGGGAGGGGGGGGGTAGATTAGAATGTGTTTGCGGTTGACACATGGACTATTGACTGCATCATCTATTATCATT
This sequence comes from Brachymystax lenok tsinlingensis, assembly GCA_030435695.1. Classification (NCBI taxonomy): domain Eukaryota; kingdom Metazoa; phylum Chordata; class Actinopteri; order Salmoniformes; family Salmonidae; genus Brachymystax; species Brachymystax lenok. The sequence continues at coordinate 29,152,077 of CM059784.1, read as the reverse complement.
ACTAAACACAGTTCATCTACCGTTCCATCACAAGACTATTACACACTCTAAAGGCAAGCCTCAGTGGCTACCTAAAGTAACAACACATGACAACTAAAGTAGACTTTTGACTTGACTAAAGATTAACAGCAGATTCATAGTAGTCTGTCATGACAGATTTGGTTCTGGGTGCAAAGGTTAGATTCAAAATGAATAATTCATTAAATACTGTCATATCTTAGATTGATTGGTTATTTTGTGGGCTTAGAACTAAAATAAAACAAACACATAATGACGTCAGACTCTTACCAGGGTCGTCCTCGTCTCGGGGGACCTTCTTAAAGCAGTCGTTGAGTGACAGGTTGTGCCTGATGGAGTTCTGCCAGCCAGCCTTGCTCTTATTGTAGAAAGGGAAGTTATCGGCCACGTACTGGTAGATCTGACTCAGGGTCAGCCGCCGCTCCGGGGCGCCGTGGATCGCCATGGCGATGAGGGCAGAGTAGGAGTAGGGTGGGCGGACCAGCTTCATCAGGTCTTCCTGTGAGGGCAGAGAGAACCAGCCCAGCTCCCCCCCAGGGACCCCGGCCCCGCCGGGCCCCAGGTAAGGCCTCTGCATCCCATAGTGCTGGGGAACGAAGGGGGGCCCGGGGTTACCTGGGGGCCCGGTGGTGGCCAGGTATGGGGGAGCGTTGATGCCGGATCCGTTGAACCACAGGTAAGGATTGGGGGAGGAGGTGCTGTAGTCATAGGAGGTGGGGGTGGTGCGCTGGGGGCTGGGGAGCGATGGAGGAGGGTAGTAGCAGTCACTGTACATGCTGAGTTCTGGAGGTTCCTGGCCCAGGCTGGGGAACTGGGGGCCACAGCAAGGAGGAGACTGACCCTGAGGTTCGAACGACGCCATGGTCAGTTAGTCTGTAGTCTTTCTCACCTCCTCCTGATGCTACTGTGCGTCTGTCCTTGGGCTGTCCTTGTCGTCTCCTTGGGGACAGATATGAATTGTGTCCTCAGTCCTTTCCTGGTGTCAGGATAAACTGAAAGTTTATATTTTCAAGTTTGAATTAGCCTATATTTCCACTTGTGTTGTTCTGGTCCTTGGAAGGTGATGACTGTTTCAGTGTCTGAGTTACGCCTTCTCTGTCTCTCTGTCTCTTTGTCTGTCTGTCTCTCTCTCTCTCTCTCTCTCTCTCTCTCTCTCTCTCTCTCTCTCGCTACTTGTTACCAGTTGACTATTTGCCCTTGCTCAATGTCAGCAATGTCACCTGTCCCACTGTTTTATCTGTGTCCCTGGCAACACCCATTTCTCCTGATTGGTTGTTAGCCAAGTGAGGATTGAAAAAAATGACAATCTGTCAGCCAGTTCCTTAAGGCTCTCTCCCTCCACAGGAATTCCCACTCTTTATTTATTTTTTCTATATTTTTTTAGGGGGTAGATCAGTTTTAATACTGCAGATAGATTGTAGCTTCCATCAACATAATTGTCTGCATCATTTCCAATCCCCAACATATTGTTTTGAAAATATATACAGTACCAGTCAAAAGTTTGGATACACTCATTCAACAAGGGGTTTTCTTTATTTGTACTATTTTCTACATTGTAGAATAATAGTGAAGACATGAAAACTATGAAATAACACATATGGAATCATGTAGCAACCAAAAAAGTGTTATTATGTTATATTTGAGATTCTTCAAAGTAGTCACCCTTTGCCTTGATGACAGCTTTGCACACTCTTGGCATTCTCTCAACCAGCTTCATGAGGTAGTCACCTGGAATGCATTTCAATCAACAGGTGTGCCTTGCTTAAAGTAAATTTGTGGAATTTCTTTCCTTAATGCGTTTGAACCAATCAGTTGTGTTGTGACAAGGTAGGAGGGATATAAAGAAGATAGCCCTATTTGGTAATATTATGGCAAGAACAGCTCAAATAAGCAAAGAGAAACGACAGTCCATCATTACTTTAAAACATGAAGGTCAGTCAATAAGGAAAATGTCAAGTTTCTTCGAGTGCAGTAGCAAAAAAACATCAAGCGCTGTGATGACACTGGCTCTCATGAGGACCGCCACAGGAAAGGAAGACCCAGAGTCACCTCTGCTGCAGAGGTTAAGTTCATTAGAGGTACCAGCCTCAGAAATTGCAGCCCAAATAAATGCTTCACAGAGTTCAGGTAACAGACACATCTCAACATCAACTGTTCAGAGGAGACTGAGTGAATCAGGCCTTAATGGTCGAATTGCTGCAAAGAAATCACTACTTAAGGACACCAATAATAAGAAGAGACTTGCTTGTCCAAGAAACACGAGCAACGGACATTAGACGGGAGGAAATCTGTCCTTTGTTCTGATGTGAGGTTTTTGGTTCCAACTGCCGTGTCTTTGTGAGACACGGTGTGGGTGAACGGATGATCTCTGCATATGTGTTTCCCACCATAAAGAATGGAGGAGGAGGTGTTATGGTGTGGGGGTGCTTTGCTGGTGGCAATGTCTGTGATTTATTTAGAATTCAAGGCACACTTAACCAGCATGGTTACCACAGCATTCTGCAGTGATACACAATCCCATCTGGTTTGGGCTTAGTGGGACTATCATTTGTTTTCAACAGGACAATGACCCAACCCACCTCCAGGCTGTGTAAGGGCTTTTTGACCAAGAAGGAAAGTGATGAAATGCTGCATCAGATGACCTGGCCTCCACAATCCTCCGACCTCATCAAATTGAGAGGGTTTGGGATGAGTTGAACCGCAGAGTGAAGGAAAGGAAAGGGGGATTCCTAGTCAGTTGTCCAACTGAATGTATTCAACTGAAATGTGTTTTCCGCATTTAGGAAAAGCAGCTTACAAGTGCTCAGCATTAGGCTGTTGTAAAAGCATTCCAGGTGAAGCTGGTTGAGAGAATACCAAGAGTGTGCAAAGCTGTCATCAAGGCAAAGGGTGGCTATTTGAAGAATCTCAAACATAAAACATATTTTAATTTGTTTAACAGTTTTTTGGTTATTACATGATTCCAGATGTGTTATTTCATAGTTTTGATATCTTCACTACTATTCTACAATGTAGAAAATAGTAAAAATAAAGAAAAACCCTTGAATGAGTAGATGTTCTTAAACTTTTGACCTTTAGTGTACATTTTACGGACACAATGTATTTTACAATAGTTATCTTGTTGTTATTAGTCCCACCCTTCAGCTACCTTCAACCCCTCCCTTCTATCTCTGAACACCATCCAGTTGGATTTTTATTTTGCCATATATTTTTTACTGTGCTGTTTCACAAAAGTTCTGAACCTATATACAGTGGGGCAAAAAAGTATTTAGTCAGCCACCAATTGTGCAACTTAAAAAGATGAGAGAGGCCTGTAATTTTCATCATAGGTACACTTCAACTATGACAGACGAAATGAGAAAAAGAAATCCAGAAAATCACATTGTAGGATTTTTAATTTATTTATTTGCAAATTATGGTGGAAAATAAGTATTTGGTCAATAACAAAAGTTTATCTCAATACTTTGTTATATACCCTTTGTTGGCAATGACAGAGGTCAAACGTTTTCTGTAAGTCTTCACAAGGTTTTCACACACTGTTGCTGGTATTTTGGCCCATTCCTCCATGCAGATCTCCTCTAGAGCAGTGATGTTTTGGGGCTGTCGCTGGGCAACACGGACTTTCAACTCCCTCCAAAGATTTTCTATGGGGTTGAGATCTGGAGACTGGCTAGGCCACTCCAGGACCTTGAAATGCTTCTTACGAAGCCACTTCTTCGTTGCCCGGGCGGTGTGTTTGGGATCATTGTCATGCTGAAAGACCCAGCCACGTTTCATCTTCAATGCCCTTGCTGATGGAAGGAGGTTTTCACTCAAAATCTCACGATACATGGCCCAATTCATTCTTTCCTTTACACGGATCAGTCGTCCTGGTCCCTTTGCAGAAAAACAGCCCCAAAGCATGATGTTTCCACCCCATGCTTCACAGTAGGTATGGTGTTCTTTGGATGCAACTCAGCATTCTTTGTCCTCCAAACATGACGAGTTGAGTTTTTACCAAAAAGTTCTATTTTGGTTTCATCTGACCATATGACATTCTCCCAATCCTCATCTGGATCATCCAAATGCTCTCTAGCAAACTTCAGATGGGCCTGAACATGTACTGGCTTAAGCAGGGGGACACGTCTGGCACTGCAGGATTTGAGTCCCTGGTTGCGTAGTGTGTTACTGATGGTAGGCTTTGTTACTTTGGTCCCAGCTCTCTGCAGGTCATTCACTAGGTCCCCCCGTGTGGTTCTGGGATTTTTGCTCACCGTTCTTGTGATCATTTTGACCCCACGGGTTGAGATCTTGCGTGGAGCCCCAGATCGAGGAAGATTATCAGTGGTCTTGTATGTCTTCCATTTCCTAATAATTGCTCCCACAGTTGATTTCTTCAAACCAAGCTGCTTACCTATTGCAGATTCAGTCTTCCCAACCTGGTGCAGGTCTACAATTTTGTTTCTGGTGTCCTTTGACAGCTCTTTGGTCTTGGCCATAGTGGAGTTTGGAGTGTGACTGTTTGAGGTTGTGGACAGGTGTCTTTTATACTGATAACAAGTTCAAACAGGTGCCATTAATACAGGTAACGAGTGGAGGACAGAGGAGCCTCTTAAAGAAGAAGTTACAGGTCTGTGAGAGCCAGAAATCTTGCTTGTTTGTACGTGACCAAATACTTATTTTCCACCATAATTTGCAAATAAATTCATTAAAAATCCTACAATGTGATTTTCTGGATTTTTTTCCCTCATTTTGTCTGTCATAGTTGAAGTGTACCTATGATGAAAATTACAGGCCTCTCATCTTTTTAAGTGAGAGAACTTGCACAATTGGTGGCTGACTAAATACTTTTTTGCCCCACTGTACATTTTACACAGTATATTTATTACATGAGTTATCTTTTTGTTGAATTCCCACTCTTACTCTTAGTATGAATTGAATTACATTTTAATGTATTGTAAAAATAAAAATACAATTATATATACATTTCATGAAACGTTTATGATTGCTGATAATAGGCATATACAATTTCCAAATGCCTGTTCTCTGAACCTAAATAGATTGCTATCGAATTCTAGAGGCCGCTGTTGTTGAAAAACATCATAAATATGTCTTTCTTCCCTCCCTCAAATGTATCTGGTGTTGCCATAACTTTGTAGAAGTGGTTAGGTAGCTGCTATTTTTGGCAGCTCCAGTCACAGATGAAAGGCTAGTGATTCAGTGGTAACTGTTACTTTGTTACAACTTGGCGCCTCCGTGTGGAAAAAAATGTGATAGCACTAAGTAAATTGTGATAGCACTAAGTAAATTGTGATAGCACTAAGTAAAATGTGATAGCACTAAGTAAAATGTGATAACACTAAGTAAATTGTGATAGCACTAAGTAAAATGTGATAGCACTAAGTAAATTGTGATAGCACTAAGTAAAATGTGATAGCACTAAGTAAAATGTGATAGCACTAAGTAAATTGTGATAGCACTAAGTAAAATGTGATACACAGGTTTCTATACGTATCTAATCTGACACACGTGTCCCTCCTCCCATTCCTCACTTTACTTACGTCCAGTGGTGACCCGTCATTCTGGGCAGGTGGGGCTCAGCCCCATCTGTTTTGAGCCCCACTTTTTTTGCTTTCCTGTTTTGCATGTTATTTTGGCATTGAAACAAGTCACATATCAGTTTGCAAACAATGTAAAAAAAATATATATCATTGATTTAATAAAGCTGCATACATACATGGTCTGTTTTTTTTTTCTTGAGTAAGGCAGCTCCAAAATGCAGGTGTTTCAGCCTAGCTCAGTGTTTCTATGATGGTGGTGCAAGCCAGCTGAAAATACGGAGCGGTGCGCCATGATTGGCTCAGTGTTCTGTCACTCATGGGGACACTATGTCACCGCCAAGTCTAAGGGTAGAGCTAAAAATTCAAGCCCCTTGGGTGCTGCCATAGAGTTACATTAGAAGTGCCCATCCAAGAAGACTCAATTTCACCTAATGTTCTCACTTGGTGGGGCACATGTAGCCTATAACCTATTTTTGAGAAATTCAATCATTGAATATTGTAAGAGCTTTCATTGCCTGCTTATATGCCTGATAGGGATGTTTGTAAGTAATGACTAAGAATATTCCATTCTGAAAATGTATGCAATAGAGATAGGGTTATAAGACAAATGGTAATCCAATTGATGTGTGTGTCTAGAAATGTATATTGTGTGGAGAGTGGAACGAGATGGTACAACTTGCCATAAGGAGTATTTGTGAGAACAAAGAATTCTTAGTTCTACCAGACACATGTGAGAGACCTTCTTGTCCTTGGGACGGGAGGGACTTTTAGGAGCTGTCCAAGTTTGACTTATTTTGCAAAGATTGTGATAAGGAATGAATGGGTACTGTGGGAAAACACTATTTCCTAGAGAGGCTGGGGCATTTGTATCTCTTGTATTCAACTTGTACAATATAAAAAAGACTGTGCTCACCTTTGAAATTCAGAATTATCATGAATAAACCATACCTGATCAAATTGCAGATGGGAGACTTTGTCTAATTTTTCATTAACTAGAGCTTTACAACCTCTGGGAATTATTCAAAGCCTGATTGATAGTTTATGTCAACAACTGAGAACGAAATTCTCGTGACAATGCCCTCTTTATTTATCCTACAGTTCTGACTTGGTGTACAGGGAGAACACTGTAAGAACGGCCCATCTTCTGAATTCTGTTGCTGTACATTTCAAAAGTGCTGACCAACAGGTTATATTGACTAGGTCCGTCCTTTCTCGCTCATTAATGTCTTAATAGAAATTACGGATTGCTTCTTATCCGCTTGTCGTCCCCTTTTGCCATAGTTTGTACATCTCAATTGTCAGTAGAAACCACATTTGTTTAAGCAAGTCAGCCATATCACCTATGTTTTTTTAAAAGGTCGAAAATGAGGCTGAATTAACTGTTTCGCTGCCAGACAAGGCTCCGCTGAAAGCCAGGGGTAGCAGTGGTAAGGTGTTGGGACTGCTGTTGGGGCAGATTTATGTAGGCCCTAACAGTTTGTGGGCACCATTGTCACCATTATAGTGCGATTAATGTATTGTTTAGTGTTGTGTCGTGTAGTGGCTCTGATGGCATGCACTGTAAAAATAGTTTTTGCCCCAGCAAGATTTACATGCTAAAATCGCCACTGGCTACGTCACTGTGCAGCAAGGACGAAAATATGAAATTGCGAAGACGTATGCATCACTGTAGCAAATCTCAAGCAAGCGTTTTGTGAATTTGCAACAATGTTTCAGTTTTTCATACAAGCTACATTGTTTCCCGTGGCACGAGGCAGCAGGTTTGCAGTGCGCGAGGGCATGCAGAGACTCACCACGCGCAATTTCTCTAACCAACAACCAATATAAGAGGAATAGACCGTTAGATAACGATCAGATCGGAGAACGTTAGAGCTTATCGTAAGTATTTAGTTTACTTGTAAAATATTTAAATAAGAAGGTGCCTATTTAATTGAAGTACTCTAAGGTTGGTTATTGTATCCAAGCTTGACAAGCTCACTGACTACCATTTGTTTACTTTGAATACATTTTTGCCTGGCCAGCCAACTGAACTAATTTTAGCTAGCTGCTAACCTACACCTGTCAATCAAAGTCATCAAAACCAAACCGTTTAGAAGTTTATAAACGTCCTTGCATTGTACCTACTTAGCTGTTTATCCATGATGATTATGCTACGTCCATGAAACATTTTCAGTGTGCTTAAATTCTGGTTGGTTTTGGTAGGCTATTCATTTGGGATTCGAATCTTCATATAAATATCGCGAGTTTATAGATGTTCTATTCCCCGGCGACCACCAAAGGGACTGTGAAGAAGAGTTGATGGAGTTGAACAAGGGTTTAGAGAGAATTGAAGACGTAGAACATCTATCAGGTATGTTGTCTCATTATGGTAGTCTCTACCATTTGAATGAGGTAGGCGGTGTTCGATTATTTTTACATCTAAGTTTTCTGTATGATGATGTAGGTAGCTGTAGCTGTTATTTTCAGAAAGGATTAAGGAAAATCCTTAGTAGCTGAACACATTTTATTTATGTTTACCGGTCTTTACTTAAACCCTAACACCCTATCGCCTTATTATCCATTTACTATCCACGTTTTAAAGTTCAATTTTGAAAACGTGATGGGTGTGTGTAATTCATTATAAATTCTGCTTTGTGTTTTAAATCATACTCTTTGTGGCCCACTTCTGACACTGACAGCCCTGTCCCTCTTGTCTCCCTTATGGTTTCCCACTGCAGCTGACATGGATGGCCAATGACATGGTGATGCAGTGGACCAGTCCTGATCTGGGGGACTCCCTACGGAGGCTTGAGGAAGAGTTCCTCTGCCGCAGAGCTGTCATCTGTGGCTTCCCTGGGGAACAGGAGCCGAACCAGAGACAGGGACTGGGAAAGGACTAGGAGATGGGGAAGTGGATGGAGGAGTGACCTAGACCAGGGGATGGATACCACTTCCACCCCACTTCACCAGGAATGTCTGCTGTTCTGAAATGGACCTTAATCCAAAGCTAGTAGCCCGTGCTCTGTATGCTTGTCTACAACGTTGTTGCACGTTGTTGCAGTTGTATGTACAGTAGACTACAGTCTCATATCTGCAGCAGCAGTCTCTCTCTCTCTGACAGAAGCAGAAACCACTGGAGATAGGTGATAGAGATATGTCTCCTGCCCCATACTGCATGCTGTCTAAGCTGAGCAGCAGGTTGTTGTATGGTGCTGTTGTATACAGATTGTGGTTGTGTGTTAAGTACCTGTTATAGAATGTGTATAATACGTCTCTGGACAGGGTGTTCAAGGCACTATAGTGTTGTTGTGATTGTTATTAATTTGTGGTTTGCCTGTCTGTCCATTTTTTTTATTAAACATCTTGAATATTTAATATATTTACCATTGGCTTGTTTATTGGGGTGCCAAATGCGGTTGGTAGAATGTGCATACACATGTTGCCATTCTATATCTTGATAGTCATATCTCAGTCATACCCCCAGCAGTCATGGTACTGTACACTTTCTACTTCACAGTTTGAATTGTTCAGAGTAGTAGGCCTACATCAATGAAGGTGAGAGATGAATATACCAGACTACTGTATGGATTTCTATGTGAGTCAGAGGCCATGCAGGTTGACATGACATAGCTGTACTGACTGAATGCAATCTAGTTGACTGTCTGTGGTGTTTCAGATGGAAAGAAGAGAGAGAAGCACAGAACAGGGTGACTCTACTGATCTGGACCACATTCTGAAGGGGCTGGACTCCATGTCTGAGTGTCTGGACAGACTGGCATGTACGTACTATATGTCTGAAAGGGCTTTGCGACTCACTCAGCATTCTAATGTGTCGATACTATGCAAATCGATTGATGTAACTGTTGCGTTAGCTCTGAAATGCAATCTTTCTCCTGCACATCCAAATAGAATTTCCACCCGCCGGCCAACGAACCGCTGTGCAATTCATCCATGATGTTCAGATGTTCAACCTCTCACAATTTGGCATGTGGTTTATCGATGGCCTTTGGATAGGATAGGCCTCCAGTTGATGTGTTAGATATGGGGAGATGTGTGTAGGCTATTACAGGCAGGCTCGTTATGAGATTATTTTATTTGAAGATATGAAGCTGTGTCTTGTCTCTGCCAAGGGAGATGGTTAGTGGGCAAATAAGCATTCAGCACTACAACAGTCAGGCTGTGTCCTAAATGGCACCCTATTCTCTACATACAGTAGTTCAATACTTGTTGACATATGGACCCTGGTCAGAAGTAGTGCAGTTGAAAGGGAATAGGGTGCCATTTGGGACTCACAAGTCAGGCTGTAGTAATCCTTTCCATCATGCTGCACTGTCTGACTAGACAACGTATCAGCCAGAGATCTCTGAGAGAGAGAGAGAGAGAGAGAGAGAGAGAGAGAGAGAGAGAGAGAGAGAGAGAGAGAGAGAGATGAATACTCTTGGTTTTGCACAGGCACACTGCCACATTAAAAAATAAAGGAAAACGCTGCACACTGCTGCTCATGCTCCCAGGTGATATTTATTTATAACGTTTCCACCCTTAGGTCTTCACCAGGTATCCATATCCCAGGTGGGGGTGGAAGGTCCTAGATATAGGGGCAGTACTCAGTGACATCACTTCCTGAAACAGGAGGTAAAAAATATATATAACATAGGTTCACAATATTAACATTCAATGTATCAAAATATATGATCATACACAAGGAATGTGATCAATATACATACAATATATATATACAGTTGAAGTTGTAAGTTTACATACATCTTAGCCAAATATATTTAACATCAGTTTTTCACAATTCCTGACATTTAATCCTAGTAAAAATTCCCTGTCTTAGGTCAGTAAGGATCACCACTATTTTAAGAATGTGAAATGTCAGAATAATAGTAGAGAGAATGATTTATTTCAGCTTTTATTTCTTTCATCACATTCCCAGTGGGTCAGAAGTTTACATACACTCAATTAGTATTTGGTAGCATTGCCTTTAAATTGTTTAACTTGGGTCAAACGTTTCGGGTAGCTTTCCACAAGCTTCCCACGATAAGTTGGGTGAATTTTGGCCCATTCCTCCTGACAGAGCTGGTGTAACGGAGTCAGGTTTGTAGGCCTCCTTGCTCGCACACGCTTTTTCAGTTCTGCCCACAAATTGTCTATAGGATTGAAGTCAGGGCTTTGTGATGGCCACTCCAATACCTTGACTTTGTTGTCCTTAAGTCATTTTGCCACATCTTTGGAAGTATGCTTGAGGTCATTGTCCATTTGGAAGACCCATTTGCGACCAAGCTTTAACTTCCTGACTGATGTCTTGAGATTTTGCCTCAATATATCCACATAATTTTCATTCCTCATGATGCCATCTATTTTGTGAAGTGCACCAGTCCTTCCTGTAGCAAAGCACCCCCACAACATGATGCTGCCACCCCCATGCTTCACGGTTGGGATGGTGTTCTTCGGCTTGCAAGCCTCCCCATTTTCCCTCCAAACATAATGATGGTCATTATGGACAAACAGTTATATTTTTGTTTCCACAGACCAGAGGACATTTCTCCAAAAAGTACGATCTTTGTCCCCATGTGCAGTTGCAAACCGTAGTTTGGCTTTTTTATTGTGGTTTTGGAACAGTGGCTTCTTCCTTGCTGAGTGGCCTTTCAGGTTATGTCAATATAGGACTCATTTTACTGTGGATGTAGATACTTTTGTACCTGTTTCCTCCAGCATCTTCACAGGGTCCTTTGTTGTTGTTCTGGGATTGATTTGCACTTTCCGCACCAAAGTACGTTCATCTCTAGGAGACAGGACGTGTCTCCTTCCTGAGCGGTATGACGGCTGCGTGGTCCCATGGTGTTTATGCTTGTGTACTATTGTTTGTACAGATGATTGTGGTACCTTCAGGTGTTTGGAAATTGCTCCCAAAGAAAAAACAGACTTGTGGAGGTCTACAATTTTCTTGGCTGATTTCTTTAGATTTTCCCATGATGTCAAGCAAAGAGGCACTGAGTTTGAATGTAGGCCTTGAAATACATCCACAGGTACAGCTCCAATTGACTCAAATGATGTCAATTAGCCTATCAGAAGCTTCTAAAGCCATGACATCTTTTCCTGGAATTTTCCAAGCTGTTTAAAGGCACAGTCAACTTAGTGTATGTAAACCTCTGACCCACTGGAATTGTGATACAGTGAATTATAAATGAAATAATCTGCCTGAAAACAGTTTTGGGAAAAATTACTTGTGTCATGCACAAAGTAGATGTCCTAACCGACTTGCCAAAACTATAGTTTGTTAACAAGAAATTTGTGGAGTGGTTGAAAAACGAGTTTTAATGACTCCAACCTAAGTGTATGTAAACTTCCGACTTCAACTGTATATATATACAGTATGTCCCTGGGACACAACAATAATAAATCAAATCAAATCCAAGTTTATTTGTCACGTGCGCCGAATACAACAGGTGTAGACCTTACAGTGAAATGCTTACTTACAGGCTCTAACCAATAGTGCAAAAAAAAGGTATTAGGTGAACAATAGGTAAGTAAAGAAATAAAACAACAGGTAATAGACAGGCTATATACAGTAGCGAGGCTATATACAGTAGTGAGGCTATAAAAGTAGCAAGGCTTCATTCAGACACCGGTTAGTCAGGCTGATTGAGGTAGTATGTACATGTAGCTATGGTTAAAGTGACTATGCATATATGATGAACAGAGAGTAGCAGCAGCGTAAAAAAGGAGTTGGCGGGTGGTGGGTGGCGGGACACAATGCAGATACAGTGAGGAAAAAAAGTATTTGATTCCCTGCTGATTTTGTCCACTGACAAAGAAATTATCAGTCTATACTTTTAATGGTAGGTTTATTTGAACAGTGAGAGACAGAATAACAACAACAAAAATCCAGAAAAAACGTAAGTGAAAAATGTTATACATTTATTTGCATTTTAATGAGGGAAATAAGTATTTGACCCCTCAAAACATGACTTAGTACTTGGTGGCAAAACCCTTGTTGGCAATCACAGAGGTCAGACGTTTCTTGTAGTTGGCCACCAGGTTTGCACACATTTTAGGAGGGATTTTGTCCCACTCCTCTTTGCAGATCTCCTCCAAGTCATTAAGGTTTCGAGGCTGACGTTTGGCAACTCGAACCTTCAGCTCCCTCCACAGATTTTCTATGGGATTAAGGTCTGGAGACTGGCTAGGCCACTCCAGGACCACTCCATGGTGGAGTTTGGAATCTGATTGATTGATTGCTTCTGTGGACAGGTGTCTTTTATACAGGTAACAAACTGAGATTAGGAGCACTCCCTTTAAGAGTGTGCTCCTAATCTCAGCTCGTTACCTGTATAAAAGACACCTGGAAGGCACACAATGCAAAAAGTCCGGGTAGCCATTTGATTACCTGTTCAGGAGTCTTATGGCTTGGGGGTAAAAACTGTTGAGAAGCCTTTTTTTCCTAGACTTGGCTCTTCGGAACAGTCAGGATACTCTCAATGTTGCAGCTGTAGAACCTTTTGAGGATCTCAGGACCCATGCCAAATCTTTTTAGTTTCCTGAGGGGGAAAAGACTTTGTCATGCCCTCTTCACAACTGTCTTGGTGTGTTTGGACCATTCTAGGAACTTGAAGCTCTCAACCTGCTCCACTACAGCCCCGTCGATGAGAATGGGGGTGTGCTCGGTCCTCCTTTTCCTGTAGTCCACAATCCTCTCCTTAGTCTTGGTTACGTTGAGGGAGAGGTTGTTATTCTGGCACCACCCGGCCAGGTCTCGGATCTCCTCCCTATAGGCTGTCTCGTCGTTGTTGGTGATCAGGCCTACCACTGTTGTGTCGCCTGCAAACTTAATGATGGTGTTGGATTCGTGGGTGAACAGGGAGTACAGGAGGGGACTGAGCACGCTCCCCTGGGGAGCTCCAGTGTTGAGGATCAGCATGGCAGATGTGTTGCTACCTACCCTCACCACCTGGGGGCGTCCCGTCAGGAAGTCCAGGATCCAGTTGCAGAAGGAGGTGTTTAGTCCCAGGATCCTTAGCTTAGTGATGAGCTTTGAGGGTACTATGGTGTTGAACGCTGAGCTGTAGTCAATGAATAGCATTCTCACATAAGTGTTCCTTTTGTCCAGGTGGGAAAGGGCAGTGTGGAGTGCAATAGAGATTGCATCATCTGTAGATCTGTTTGGGCGGTATGCAAATTGGAGTGGGTCTAGGGTTTCTGGGATAATGGTGTTGATGTGAGCCATTACCAACCTTTCAAATCACTTCATGGCTACGGACGTGAGTGCTACGGGTCTGTAGTCATTTAGGCAGGTTGCCTTTGTGTTCTTTGGCACAGGGACTATGGTGGTCTGCATGAAGCTAGTTGGTATAACAGACTTAATCAGGGACATGTTGAAAATGTCAGTGAAGACACCTGCCAGTTGGTCAGCACATGCCCGGAGCACACGTCCTGGTAATCCGTCTGGCCCCGTAGCCTTGTGTATGTTGACCTGTTTAAAGGTCTTACTCACGTCTGATCACACAGTCATCTGGAACAGCTGATGCTCTCATGCATGCCTCAGTGTTGCTTGCCTCGAAGCGAGCATAGAAGTGATTTAGCTCATCTGGTAGGCTTGTGTCACTGGGAAGCTCGCGGCTGTGCTTCCCTTTGTAGTCTTTAATAGTTTGCAAGCCCTGCCACATAAGATGAGCGCCGGAGCCGGTGTAGTATGATTCAATCTTAGCCCTGTATTTACGCTTTGCCTGTTTGATGGTTTGTCGCAGGGCATAGCAGGATTTCTTGTAAGCTTCGGGTTAGAGTCCGCACCTTGAAAGCGGCAACTCTACCCTTTAGCTCAGTGCGAATGTTGCCTGTAATCCATGGCTTCTGGTTGGGGTACGTACGTACAGTCACTGTGGGGACGACGTCCTCAATGCACTTATTGATAAATGCCATCGGAGGAATCCCGGGAACATGTTCCAGTCTGTGATAGCAAAACAGTCCTGTAGTTTAGCAATATGACATCTTAATCTGGGACATTAACATTATTTTAACATCTGTATCTTATTATGAATAATGAACTGGTAGACATTTCCCCTCTTGATTTTCTTATGGGGTTTTTCTTATGGGCTCTCATGGGCTCTCTCTATAAGAAGAAAACCATTCAGCTCTCCTTTCGTATTGGATTGGATTTTGTTTGTACAGGGATATATTTGATTGTCTTCTTCTGTTGTGTCTCATAGTGCGGACCCAGCTGAGACAGTGTGACCTGATCGTGTGCTTCAGCCACCCAGACAAGATGGCCTCTCTGAACAGAGTGGAACAAGGGGTGACTTGGCCCAAGACTGGACCTCAAGCTGAGGAGTGAGGGAGGAGAGGGTGAAGATGGCGAGGTAAAGGAAAATAAGATATAGAGCAGAAGGAAGAAGAGGAGGTTAAAGACGAGGAGGAAGAGGAGGAGGGGGAAGAGGAGGAGGAAGAAGAGGAAGAGGAGGAGGGGGAAGAGGAGGAGGTAGAAGAGGAGGAAGAGGAGCAGGAAGAAGAGGAGGTGGAGGAAAAAGGAGAAGATGGAGAAGGGAAGGAGGAGAAGATTAAGAGAAGAGGAGAAAGCATGTGTATGTAGTTAGTCAAATCAAATCAAATTGTATTGGCCACACACATGGTTAGTAGATGTTAATACGAGTATAGCAAAATGCTTGTGCTTCTAGTTCCGACCATGCAGTAGTATCTAACAAATAATCTAACAATTTCACAACAACTACCTTATACACACAAATGTAAAGAGATGAATAAGAATATGTACATATAAATATATGGATGAGCGATGACCGTGCGGCATAGGCAAGATGCAGTAGATGGTATAGAATACAATATATACAGTGAGGGAAAAAAGTATTTGATCCCCTGCTGATTTTGTACGTTTGCCCATTGACAAAGAAATGATCAGTCTATAATTTTAATGGTAGGTTTATTTGAACAGTGAGAGACAGAATATGGTTAAAGTGACTATGCATATATGATGAACAGAGAGTAGCAGCAGCGTAAAAAAGGAGTTGGCGGGTGGTGGGTGGCGGGACACAATGCAGATACAGTGAGGGAAAAAAGTATTTGATCCCCTGCTGATTTTGTCCACTGACAAAGAAATTATCAGTCTATACTTTTAATGGTAGGTTTATTTGAACAGTGAGAGACAGAATAACAACAACAAAAATCCAGAAAAAACATATGTGAAAAATGTTATACATTTATTTGCATTTTAATGAGGGAAATAAGTATTTGACCCCTCTGCAAAACATGACTTAGTACTTGGTGGCAAAACCCTTGTTGGCAATTACAGAGGTCAGACGTTTCTTGTAGTTGGCCACCAGGTTTGCACACATCTCAGGAGGGATTTTGTCCCACTCCTCTTTGCAGATCTTCTCCATGTCATTAAGGTTTCGAGGCTGACGTTTGGCAACTCGAACCTTCAGCTCCCTCCACAGATTTACTATGGGATTAAGGTCTGGAGACTGGCTAGGCCACTCCAGGACCTTAATGTGCTTCTTCTTGAGCCACTCCTTTGTTGCCTTGGCTGTGTGTTTGGGGTCATTCTCATGCTGGAATACCCATCCACGACCCATTTTCAATGCCCTGGCTGAGGGAAGGAGATTCTCAACCAAGATTTGACGGTACATGGCCCGTCCATCGTCCCTTTGATGCGGTGAAGTTGTCCTGTCCCTTAGCAGAAAAACACCCCCAAAGCATAATGTTTCCACCTCCATGTTTGACGGTGGGGATGGTGTTCTTGGGGTCATAGGCAGCATTCCTCCTCCTCCAAACACGGCGAGTTGAGTTGATGCCAAAGAGCTCCATTTTGGTCTCCTCTGACCACAACACTTTCACCCAGTTGTCCTCTGAATCATTCAGATGTTCATTGGCAAACATCAGGCGGGCATGTATATGTGCTTTCTTGAGCAGGGGGACCTTGCGGGCGCTGCAGGATTTCAGTCCTTCATGGCGTAGTGTGTTACCAATTGTTTTCTTGGTGACTATGGTCCCAGCTGCCTTGAGATCATTGACAAGATCCTCCCGTGTAGTTCTGGGCTGATTCCTCACCGTTCTCATGATCATTGCAACTCCACGAGGTGAGATCTTGCATGGAGCCCCAGGCCGAGGGAGATTGACAGTTCTTTTGTGTTTCTTCCATTTGCGAATAATCGCACCAACTGTTGTCACCTTCTCACCAAGCTGCTTGGCAATGGTCTTGTAGCCCATTCCAGCCTTGTGTAGGTCTACAATCTTGTCCCTGACATCCTTGGAGAGCTCTTTGGTCTTGACCATGGTGGAGAGTTTGGAATCTGATTGATTGATTGCTTCTATTTACAGGTGTCTTTTATACAGGTAACAAACTGAGATTAGGAGCACTCCCTTTAAGAGTGTGCTCCTAATCTCAGCTCGTTACCTGTATAAAAGACACCTGGGAGCTCAGAAATCTTTCTGATTGAGAGGGGTCAAATACTTTTTTCCCTCATTAAAATGCAAATCATTTTATAACATTTTTCACATGCGTTTTTCTGGATTTTTTTGTTGTTATTCTGTCTCTCACTGTTCAAATAAACCTACCATTAAAATTATAGACTGATCATTTCTTTGTCAGTAGGCAAACGTAAAAAAATCAGCAGGGGATCAAATACTTTTTTCCCTCACTGTACATATGAGATGATTAATGTAGGATATGTAAACATTATTAAAGTGGCGTTATTTGAAGTGACTAGTGATACCTTTATTAAGTCTGTTTATTTAAGTGTCCATAGATTTGAGTCTGTATGTTGGCAGCAGCCTCTCTATGTTAGTGATTGCTGTTTAACAGTCTAATGGCCTTGAGATAGAAGCTGTTTTTCAGTCTCTCGGTCCCAGCTTTGATGCACCTGTACTGACCTCGCCTTCTGGATGATAGTGGGGTGAACAGGCAGTGGCTCAGGTGGTTGTTGTCCTTGATGATCTTTTTGGCCTTCCTGTGACATCGGGTGCTGTAGGTGTCCTGGAGGGCAGGCAGTTTGCCCCCGGTGATGCGTTGTGCAGACCGCACTACCCTCTGGAGAGCCTTGCGTTTGAGGGCGGAGCAATTGCCGTACCAGGCGGTGATACAGCCCGACAGGATGCTCTCGATTGTCCATCTGTAAAGGTTTGTGAGGGTTTTAGGCCACATTTATTCAACCTCCTGAGGTTGAAGAGGCGCTGTTGCGTCTTCTTCACCACGCTGTCTGTGTGGGTGGACCATTTCAGTTTGTCCGTGATGTGTACACCGAGGAACTTAAAACTTTCCACCTTCTCCACTACTGTCCCGTCGATGTGGATAGGGGGGTGCTCCCTCTGCTGTTTCCTGAAGTCCACAATCATCTCCTTTGTTTTGTTGACGTTGAGTGAGAGGTTATTTTGATATGATCCTTGACTAGTCTCTCAAAGCACTTCACGATGACAGAAGTGAGTGCAATGGGGCGATAGTCATTTAGTTCAGTTACCTTAGCTTTCTTGGGAACAGGAACAATGGTGGCCATCTTGAAGCATGTGAGGACAGCAGACTGGGATAGGGATTGGTTGAATATGTCCGTAAACACACCAGCCAGCTGGTCTGCGCATGCTCTGAGGACGCGGCTAGGGATGCCGTAATGTATACAACTTCACTACATTTAACTTGACATGCAACTTCATAACATTAACCTTATAACATAAAAATAAACCTTCAACTGTGAATTGGCTACTACACATTAAAAGCTCCTTTACGTCAGATATCTCTTCCCTTGTGCATCTGACTACCACACATGCATACACACACACACACACACACACACACACACATGCACTAAACAGTGAATAGGGTGCGCAGACATACTCTAGTCTAAACCACTGGGGAGGGCTGTAAGAGGAATGACTTGTGTGTTTCATCACTTCAATGCCAGCTGTAACCGTTATGCTGTTGAATAAGAGTTGGCATTAGGGATGAGAATACTGGTGTTACAGCTGATTCTCTCCCATCTCTCCTGGGCAAACACTCCTGTAAACAACTGGCCCTGGGTATAAATGCACACACACACACACAGTGTTTCCTGTGCTGCTGGTTCTGGTCAGAGTGGTGCAGGGTGCAGCAGGCAGCACTGGCTCTGTGCTCCAGTTCCATTCTCCATGTCTATGAGCAGCAGAGGGGTGTGTGTGTGGTGGTCTATCATCTCCTCCACTCCTGGGAAACTCTGCAGCAGCAGGACAGCAGCAGGACAGCAGCAGCAGCATAGAATGGAAAGAGCCATTGGTTAGTTTATGATGTGTTAAGGCATCAAGTCAGCAAGTGGGTGGTGTTTCTCCTTGCACAGCCAATAAATCCTACAGCCTGAGGCCCAGCTCTGTTTGTAAACTGTCAGCCGCTTTAGATAAATGTGCCTGCTAGCTAGATGATCGACGTTTAATTGCATTTGTATGCTAAGCAGAAAAGCCTTGAATTCCCCTGGCTGGTCTAGTGGTAATGATGCAGCCTCCACCAGTCTAGGCAAATCAAATCAAATTTTATTGGTCACATGGTTAGCAGATGTTAATGCAATTGTAGCGAAATGCTTGTGCTTCTAGTTCCGACTATGCAGTAATATCTAACAAGTAATCTAACAAATTCACAACAACTACCTTATACACACAAATACACACAAATGTTAAGGGATGAAAATAATATGTACATATAAATATATGGATGAGCGTTGGTGTGCGGCATAGGCAAGATGCAGTAGATGGTATGGAATACAGTATATACATATGAGATGAGCAATGTAGGATATGTAAACATTATTAAATTGGCGTTATTTAAAGTGACTAGTGATACCTTTTATTAAGTCAATTTATTTAAGTGGCCAGAGATTTAAGTCTGTATGTTGGCAGCAGCCTCTCTATGTTAGTGATGACTGTTTAACAGTCTGATGGCCTTGAGATAGAAGCTGTTTTTCAGTCTCTGTCCCAGCTTTGATGCACCTGTACTGACCTCGCATTCTGGATGATAGTGGGGTGAACAGGCAGTGGCTTGGGTGGTTGTTGTCCTTGATGATCTTTTTGGCCTTCCTGTGACATCGGGTGCTGTAGGTGTCCTGGAGGGCAGGCAGTTTGCCCCCAGTGATGCGTTGTGCAGACCGCACTACCCTCTGGAGAGCCTTGCGTTTGAGGGCGGTGTAGTTGCCGTACCAGGTGGGGATACAGCCCGACAGGATGCTCTCGATTGTACATCTGTAAAAGTTTGTGAGTGTTTTAGATGACAAGCCACATTTCTTCAGCCTCCTGAGGTTGAAGAGGCCGTCTCGTCGTTGTGGTAATCAGGCCTACCACTGTAGTGTCGTCTGCAAACTTGATGATTGAGTTGGAGGCGTGCATGGCCACGCAGTCATAGGTGAACAGGGAGTACAGGAGAGAGCTGAGAACGCACCCATGTGGGGACCCAGTGTTGAGGATCAGCGGGGTGGAGATGTTGTTTTCTACCTTCACCACCTAGGGGCGGCCCATCAGAAAGTCCAGGACCCAGTTGCACAGCGCGGGGTCGAGACCCAGGGTCTCGAGCTTAATGACGAGTTTGGAGGGTACTATGGTGTTAAATGCTGAGCTATAGTCAATGAACAGTATTCTTACATAGATATTCCTCTTGTCCAGATGGGATAGGGCAGTGTACTGTGATGGCGATTGAATCGTCAGTGTACCTATTGGGGCGGTAATCAAATTGGAGTGGGTCTTGGGTATCTCATAGGGTGGAGGTGATATGATCCTTGACTAGTCTCTCAAAGCACTTCACGATGACAGAAGTGAGTGCAATGGGGCGATAGTCATTTAGTTCAGTTACCTTAGCTTTCTTGGGAACAGGAACAATGGTGGCCATCTTGAAGCATGTGGGGACAACAGAACGGGGATAGGAATTGGTTGAATATGGCATAGGTTCAAATCCCGCCTGAGGCTATCTGTTCAATAACATAGGTTCAAATCCCACCTGATTGGAGACCTTATCTTTTCCCACTGTCATTCTCTCATCATCTGTTCAATAACATCATGAAATACCTTAAATATATTTTCAAAAATAAGCGTAGGATTGTAGTTTATGAGTGAACTCCTTGACAGAGCAGAGAAAGAGGAGGCTGTTTGTTCACCTCGCTACCCATGAGGCCAGTGGCCAGATGGTATGTGTTGCCTTGGTGACGTATCTGGATGTTGTAGACCTTGCCTTGGTTCAGCACCATGAGGGTGTAGGGCTGCTCAGAAGAGCCCTTGGAACTGTCCCTCACCAGAAACGCTCCATCCTGAAACACACACAGCTACGTTGATACACACCGTGTGTGCGTCTGAGGAAGCTGGTGGGAAGAGCTATAGGAGGAGGGGTTCATTGTTAAGACTTTTATGGAACGGCATCCTACGTAAAACATATGGAAACCACATGTTTGCCTCGGTTCCATTTATTCCAGACATTACAATGAGCCTGACCTCTTAAAGCTCCTCCCACCAGCAGCGTGTGTGTGCGTGTAAACATATGTATATGTGTCAGTGAGGCTCACCAGGGGTGGGGAGAACTACATAAAAAGCATATAGAATTGTGAATTATAGGATCTCCATGAGTTTTGTATTGTGGCCACACACCAACCCTAGTGGTGCGTGGCCATGAACCTAGCTAGCCTCGTCGAGAACCAGGAGGCGTGACAAAAACGTGATTTTGGAGGTATGGCTACGTAAGACTACCATGATCCTAGTGTTTGTCTACTGCAACATTACCATCTTGTGGTCAGTGAACCTCCTTACATAAACTACCGTTTTCATTTTACACCTGAGGATTTTTTTCCTTCCCATTCCTGGTACATGTAAATGTACTCGTTGTAAATTATTCGTCTATATATTCTGTCTATATATTCTGTTTATTGTGGCAGCCCTATTTCACCTGGTCAAATTCCTGGTACGTTAATATACTTGGCGAATAAAGCTGATTCAGTTATTGTATGTTGAGATGAGCCTCTCTCAAATGCCTGTCAATTCATGATTGTACCACTAAGTTGCGCCAGTGTTCCTACACGCCAAGTGGCGGCACAGGACAGGCCGGGTTCGATTCTCTCCCTCTTCCCCATGTCTCCCCCTTTTTTAACTAACCACTTTCTCTGCGCAGCGCAGTTCAAATCACAGAGAGGGAAAGAGACAGCGAAGCAGACGGCAGTGGTTCATTCTGCAGTGGCCATAGCGAAAATCTGTCTTCTCTGCAAAGTCCCTAGAGATGCCAACTCTATACAACGTATTTTATAGATATTCAGTTGATTGCCTACCAAACGAAACATCCCTTGCCTGAGAAAGAATCTGCATACAAAATATGGTAAGCGCCAATACATTTTTATTGTCTTGCACTTGCTGCTGCAGCAGCTATACTGTAATGCACGCTGCTCCTACAACCACAAACAACTTTCCGAATTTTGACTCATGTTCTTCTGCAAACGGAGTGTTTTTTACACAGGTCAGATCACCGGCTAATTGAAATGCTATTCAGAAGTTTTTACAGATACTTTACCCGCATACCGACGTCCCTGCCGAACATGCACGGGGCCGATTAATTTAGCCTAGCCAAGAAAATATGAAATACACCGCAACCGAGGCTAATCGCCAGTGTCTTGCAACTATCGCAAAATCACAGCAGTTTATAACCAGTTAGTTACATGATTACTCTCTTGTCTTTGTTTAACTCAAATGTTCAACTCTCTCCCGGGGCCTTGAATGCGTCGGACCACCTACTTAAGTTGTAGCCTACTCAGTCATCCTGCCAATTTTACAGGATTCCGACCGATTTTGTTGCCCAAATAGCTGAAGGAAGCGATTTGAAGCCCACGTCTCTCCAGCTGTGTGGACTCGGATCGCCTGAAACACTGTTGACATTATTGGCACCTGGAAAATGTATACATGATAATTTTAATGGTCCACGTATCATGCTAGAAAAGCAGACACGTTGCATTTCTGCCAGACAGGTTCTATTTCATTTATTATTGATGGTTCAAAAAGCAGTTTATTTGAGCCTGACCTCTACAACAACACAACTCCTCTCAGGTGAAGTGTGTGTCTGTCAGCCTTAGTGTTTTTTTGCTCCATCCATCTCCTCTGGCAGCTGTAGGTGGTATGTGGTGCCCCTGCAGTCTGCAGTGTTCAGAGTCAGACATTGATGTGGTCTGATGTAAATGTTCGGGTTGGAGCTTCCACTCCAGACTCTCTTTTGATGTCCAGGAGACTGGGGACAAAGGGTGTGTGTGTGTGTGTGACTGTGGATGTGTGGGTTGGTGGGAGAGAGAGAGTGTGTTTGTCACAGTCTTCCCCCCACTGCCACGATGTTGTTGTGGAGACCAGAGGCCCCTTGACCTATGGAATCATGGTGCGTTGTGGGAGTGGGTTAGAGTGGGTGTGTGTGAGGCTGAAGGACCAGTTCAGGTCTGATAGAGTTTTTTCAAACTGTCAGCAGAATGTGTACACTGCACTCACACTCCTATTCCTATGTCTTTGACAGAACCTGAATACATTAACATGTGGCCTGGCTGGATAGATAGCTTGCTGAAAGGGTAAAGATAAAATGGTTCTCATTGACAAGCCTGGTCACGGTGAGGTAATGAGCTTTGGGAGTAGAGGGCTGAGAGAGCACTACTGATTGATGGAAAACACACACACACTGTCAGGTGAGGAGTGACAAACTACGTGCTGTCTCTGATTGGACTCGTCACCCTCCAGAAATGCTTCACCCGAGAGTGTGCTAGGGAGGGAAGATTTCAGGAGAGACAGCTAGTTGAGACCAGGGCTGATATCTCCCTGTCCCTCAGACAGCTAGGATAGACCAGGGCTGATATCTCCCTGTCCCTCAGACAGCTAGGAGAGACCAGGGCTGATATGTCCCTGTCCCTCAGACAGTTAGGATAAACCAGGGCTCATATCTCCCTGTCCCTCAGACAGCCAGGAGAGACCAGGGCTGATATCTCCCTACCCCTCAGACAGCGAGTAGAGACCAGGCTGATATCTCCCTGTCCCTCAGAAAGTTAGGAGAGACCATGGCTGATATATCCCTGTCCTTCAGACAGCTAGGAGAGACCAAGGCTGATATCTCCCTGTCCCAGACAGCTAGGAGAGACCAGGGCTGATATCGCCCTGTTCCTCAGACAGCTAGGAGAGACCAGGGCTGATATCTCCCTGTCCCCCAGACAGCTGCTTGGAGAAACCAGGGCTGATATCTCCCTGTCCCACAGACAGCTAGGATAGACCAGGGCTGATATCTCACTGTTCCTCAGACAGCCAGGAGAGACCAACTCTTCTTGCTTAGGGGACTCTTCTCCAGGTTTATTTCTCTGTAGGTGATGGCTTTGTTAACCTGTTTGAGCTAGGGGGCAGTATTTTGAAGTTCGGATGAAAAACGTGCCCAAAGTAAACTGCCTGGTACTCAGGCCCAGAAGCTAGGATATGCATATAATTAGTAGCTTTGGATAGAAAACACTCTGAAGTTTCTAAAACCGTAAAAATTATGTCTGTGAGTATAACAGAACCGATATGGCAGGCGAACACCCGAGCAAAATCCATCCAGGAAGTGGATTTTTTGAGGTGTCCAGTTTTCATTTGAAGGCCTTTTGGTTATATAGGGGAATAGCTCCCAGATTGCAGTTCCTATGGCTTCCACTAGATGTCTTTAGAAAAAGGTTTCAAGCTTTTATCTTGAATAACCATGGAGTTAGAGAAGTTCTTCCTGAGGTCACGTCAAGTGTCCTATTATGGATTTCGCGCTTAACAGGGAACGCGCTCTTAGCTCTTTTTCTCTTCTATTCAGCAGGTTATATTCCGTCTGAAATATGATCGTTTAAATTTATTTTAGGGTATCTGAGTATTGATTAGAAATGCTGTTTGACTTGTTTCGACGAACTTTACCGGTACTTTTGGGATATTGTTTGTCTGCATGGATGAACGCCTTTGGGCAGGTGGATTACTGAACAAAACGCGCCAACCAAACGGAGCTTTATGGATATAAAGAGTGACTTTATCGAACAAAATGACCTTTTATGGTGTAACCGGGACGCTTGGGTATGCCATCAGATGAAGATCTACAAAGGTAAGCAATTTATTTTATGCTATTTTTGAGTTTTGTGACACCTCTGCTGGTTATGTTATTATGCTAATTGGATATGTGTGCGGGGCGCTGTCCTCAGACAATCAAGTGTTCTGCTTTCGCCATAAAGCCTTTTTGAAATCTGACAACGCTGTTAGATTACCAAGATTCAAAGCTTTTGAATGGTGTGCAACACTTGTATTTTCATGAATGTTTAAAATGAGTATTTCTGTCATTTGAATTTGTCTCCCTGCAATTTCACTGGATGTTGTCGATGTGGGACGTGACCATCCCACCTAGCGCAGAGAGATTAAGGACGGTTTGGGAATCGCTTCCTTTTAGGTGGTTGTAGAATTTAACGTTTTGTTAATTAGCGGGCATCGGCCTAATTCTGCTCTGCATGTACTATTTGGTGTTTTACGTTGTACACTGAGAATATTTGTGCAGAATTCTGCATGCAGAGTCACAATTTGGTATTTGTCCCATTTTGTGAATTCTTGGTTGGTGAGCGGACCCCAGACCTCACAATCATAAAGGGCAAAGGGTTCTATACCTGATTCAAGTATTTTTAGCCAGATCCTAATTGGTATGTCAAATTTGATGCCTTGACTCTCAGATCGTTCATATCTTTGTGGAAGTTACCTGTGCCGCTGATGATGAGTTTTTCGCCATTTCGAATTTTGTGATGAATACCTAAAACGTAAATGACCAATGTACACGAAACTTGTCATCTATGGACCAAGGTTTCACAACGCAATATTTTCCAGGTTAGTATGTCAAACAACATGGTCGCTACTGACCAATAAACGTGGGTATGGTCAGGCACGTAATGCATATAAATCCGACACAGATATTTGTATTGTAATAAAACTTGGTGCACATGTTCCAAACACTGTCAAGACTCAACATAGGCAAGATCATTCAGATCGAGCACACGTTGGCGCTATAACAAGCACATGTTTATATCGCTTAATCTGTTTGACTCAGAGTGATGAAATTTTGCACACATGCTCAAGGATATAAATCTAGCTAACCTGTAAAGTATGATTTAGTTTAGCTGCATGGTGATGCTGTTGAACAGGAAAAAATATTCATGCAAGCTCATTGTCTCTAGCGCCCATATTGTTTGAGCTAGAGTCCTGGAAAATATTGTGTTTAAAGACATGGGTACATATATGCTATATACCAAATGTGGTGCCAATCGGTCCAGCGGTTCTGGAGAAGAAGACTTTAAAGTAGTCAACATCATTGATAATGGTCCAAATGGTCAAAAGCATATTGCATGATCTATTTGATGTCGAGTTCTGATATTTGGCAAGCATGGTAAGGAGTACAGAAGGAGCTCATCCTAGGGCGATGTGTCCAATGTGTCCTGAGGGTGGCACTATTGAGCCCCAGGCATGGCTGCTTGCAGCTATATTTTTTCAATTTAATTTTGAAGTAAAATAGACTTGCTCTCTCTCTGTCTTGACCCAGTTACCCATACTCTGTTCCCAGTGTCCACTCCAGTATGTTTGTCAGAACATGTGACAAAGAGGCAGTGGGACAATATAATAGTTTTATCCTCATGGAACAGGCAGCGACCCCTGACCTTTACAGAATTAAAGGTCACACGGTGTGGGAGGGAGGGGCGGACCGGGACTCCATACTGTGGTCTTTGTCTTTAAATGGCACCAACACACAGGATGGACTGAAATAGTATTTCACTCAGTCAGTCTCTCAGTCTGGCTAGTCGCTCTGGGGTCTGTCCTGTGCTCACTTACTAAGCTGCCTACTAAATATACCAGTTTTGTCCCTCATAAGATACAGTAGGCCTATGTCTATGGTCATGTATAGTCAGCTCAACAGTAATAGGCCTATGCCTGCTGAATGTAGCCTTAGGCACAGCGTAGTAGTATGTCTATGACTGCTAAATGTAGCCTTAGGCACAGCGTAGTAGTAGGTCTATGACTGCTAAATGTAGCTTTAGGCACAGCGTAGTAGTAGGTCTATGACTGCTAAATGTAGCCTTAGGCACAGTGTAGTAATAGGTCTATGACTGCTAAATGTAGCCTTAAGCACAGTGTAGTAGTAGGTCTATGACTGCTAAATGTAGCCTTAGGCACAGTGTAGTAGTAGGTCTATGACTGCTAAATGTAGCCTTAGGCACAGTGTAGTAATAGGTCTATGACTGCTAAATGTAGCCTTAGGCACAGTGTAGTAATAGGTCTATGACTGCTAAATGTAGCCTTAGGCACAGTGTAGTAGTAGGTCTATGACTGCTAAATGTAGCCTTAAGCACAGTGTAGTAGTAGGTCTATGACTGCTAAATGTAGCCTTAGGCACAGTGTAGTAATAGGTCTATGACTGCTAAATGTAGCCTTAGGCACAGTGTAGGGAAGGCTACCAGTTTTGTCCTTCAGAAGATACAGTATTAGAATATGTCTAGTTTAGACAAGGTCTTGCTGTTTTCTTGTCATCACGTTGGTTTCTGTCAGATTGTTTATCTTCCCCTGAGAAGAATAGTGAGCACCCACCCTGTGTGTGTGTTACAGAAACCCAGGCTGTTATCCAGATCATTTAGTCTAAAGTACTGTAGTATTGTTTCTTTATATATCTAGGTGGGAAAAATGTGTACTCCAGTGTTTTGGATTTGAGATAAAATGTTTTAAATGAGGCGACAGTACAGATTGTCACCTTTTATTTGAGGGTATTTTTAATACATATCGGTTTTACTGTTTAGAAATAAAAGCACTTTATGTATCTAGTCCCCATCCATTTGAAGGTGTCATAAGTATTTTGAAAAATTCACTATATGTATTAAAGTAGTCAAAAGTTGTGCCCAATAGAAATGCATGTTGAACAATGTATTTTTTCATTTTGGAGTCACTTTGATTGTAAATAAGAATGGAATATGTTTCTGAACAATTATACATTAATGTGGATGCTACCATGATTACAGATAATGATGAATGAATCATGAATACTGATGAGTGAGGAAGTTTACAGATGCACAAATATCATACCCCCAAGACATGCTAATTGCTCACCACTACAATAACAGCTTCCGTGTCTTTTTGCAGAGTAAAACTTTTTTTGGAAGGTACTACGCTACTACACATCATTTTGGATTTGTTTGCCCGTGAAAACTGTTTTAATGACTTTTGTCCCGCTGAGTGTGCAAAGCTGTCATCAAGGCAAAGGGTGGCTACTTTGAAGAATCAAAAATATAAAATATATTTGGATTTTTTGGTTACTACATGATTCCATATTTGTTATTTCAAAGTTTTGATGTCTTCACTATTATTCTACAATGTAGAAAATAGTAAAAATAAAGAAAAACCCTTGAATGAGTAGGTGTGTCCAAACATTTGACTGGTACTGTATATACAGTTGAAGTCGGAAGTTTACATACACTTAGGTTGGAGTCAATAAAACTCAATTTTCAATCACTCCACAAATGTCTTGTTAACAAACTATAGTTTTGGCAAGTCGGTTAGGACATCTACTTTGTGCATGACACAAGTCATTTTTCCCAAAATTGTTTACAGACAGATTATTTTATTTATAATTTACTGTATCACAATTCCAGAAGTTTACATACACTAAGTTGACTGTGCCTTTAAACAGCTTGGAAAATTCCAGAAAATGATGTCATGGCTTTAGAAGCTTCTGATAGGCTAATTGACATCATTTGAGTCGATTGGAGGTGTACCTGTGGATGTATTTCAAGGCCTACCTTCAAACTTAGTGCCTCTTTGCTTGACATCATGGGAAAATCTAAAGAAATCATCCAAGACCTCAGAAAAAAGATTGTAGACCTCCACAAGTCTGGTTCATCCTTGGGAACAATTTCCAAACGCTTGAAGGTACCACGTTCATCTGTACAAACAATTGTACGCAAGTATAAACACCATGGGACCATGCAGCAGTCATACCGCTCAGGAAGGAGAGGTGTTCTGTCTTCTAGAGATGAACGTACATAGGTGCGAAAAGTGCAAATCAATCCCAGAACAACAGCAAAGGACCTTGTGAAGATGCTGGAGGAAACAGGTACAAAAGTATCTATATCCACAGTAAAACGAGTTCTATATCGACATAACCTGAAAGGCCGCTCAGCATGGAAGAAGCCACTGCTCCAAAACCGCCATAAAAAAGCCAGACTACGGTTTGCACATGGGGACAAATATCGTACTTTTTGGAGAAATGTCCTCTGGTCTGATAAAACAAAAATAGAACTGTTTGGCCATAATGACCATAATGACCGTGTTTGGAGGAAAAAGGGGGAAGCTTGCAAGCCGAAGAACACCATCCTAACAGTGAAGCACGGGGGTGGCAGCATCATGTTGTGGGGGTACTTTGGTGCAGGAGGGACTGGTGCACTTCACAAAATAGATGGCATCATGAGGAATGAAAATCATGTGGATATATTGAAGCAACATCTCAAGACATCAGTCAGGAAGTTATAAGCATGGTCGCTAATGGGTCTTCCAAATGGACAATGACCCCAAGCATACTTCCAAAGTTGTGGCAAAATGGCTTAAGGACAACAAAGTCAAGGTATTGAAGTGGCCATCACAA
This sequence comes from Brachymystax lenok tsinlingensis, assembly GCA_030435695.1. NCBI lineage: Eukaryota > Metazoa > Chordata > Actinopteri > Salmoniformes > Salmonidae > Brachymystax > Brachymystax lenok. The sequence goes on along the minus strand of CM059784.1, from coordinate 29,122,923 downwards.
AGCCCTGACCTCAATCCTATAGAAAATGTGTGGGCAGAACTGAAAAAGCGTGAGCGAGCAAGGAGGCCTACAAACCTGACTCAGTTACACCTTCTCTGTCAGGAGGAATGGGCAACAATTCACCCAACTTGTTGTGGGAAGCTTGTGGAAGGCTACCCGAAACGTTTGACCCAAGTTAAACAATTTAAAGGCAATGCTACCAAATACAAATTGAGTGTTTGTAAACTTTTGACCCACTGGGAATGTGATGATAGGAATAAAAGCTGAAATAAATCATTCTCTCTACTAATATTCTAACATTTCACAATCTTAAATTAAAGTGGTGATCCTACCTGACCTAAGACAGGGAATTTTTACCATGATCAAATGTCAGGAATTGTGAAAAACTGAGTTTAAATGTATTTGGCTAAGGTGTATGTAAACTTCCGACTTCAACTGTATACAGGGCCTTCAGAAAGTATTCATACCCCTTGACTTAGTCCACAGTTTGTTGTGTTACAGCCTGAATTATGTTTTTTTTTATGTTTTTTTTCCCCAGAATACCCCATAATGATTTTTTGCTAGTTCATTGAAAATGAAATACAGAAATATCCAATTTATATAAGTGTTCATACCCCTGAGTCATTACTTTGTAGGGATTACAACTGTGAGTCCCTAAGAGCTTTCCACACCTGGATTGTCCAAAATTTGCCCATTATTCTTTTCGAACTCTGTCAAATTGTTTGTTGATCATTGCTACACAAACATTTTCAGTTCTTGTCAAGTGGATTTTAGTCAAAACTAACTTTGCCTCTCAGGAATTTTCACTGTCTTCTTGGTAAGCAACTCTAGTCTAGATTTGGCCTTGTGTTTCAGGTCATTGTCCTGCTAAAATTCATGCTACTTATTATGTGACTTGTTAGGCAAATACTCCTGAACGTATTTAGGCTTGCCATAACAAATTGGTTGAATACTTATATACTCAAGACATTTCTGCTTTTCATATTTAATTAATGTGTTAACAATTCTAAAAACATATTTATACTTTGAGTTTATGAGGTATTGTGTGTAGGACAGTGACAAACAATCACATTTTAATACATGTTAAATTCAGGCTGTAACACAACAACATTTGGAAAAAGTCAAGGGGTGTGAATACCGTCCAAAATATAAAGCAAAATGTAAATTAATATTTTTTTCCTATGACCAGATTAATACCTCTCAGTATCTCCTATGATCAGTATCTCCTATGATGATTTTATAATTGTTTTCTTTACCTATATTTATTTATTTACCCTGTCCCTGACCCTTACCCTGACCCTAACCCTGACCCTTACCCTGACCCTTACCCTGACCCTTACCCTGCCTCTTACCCTGACCCTTACCCTGACCCTTACCCTGACCCTGGCTCTTACCCTGACCCTTACCCTGACCCTGGCTCTTACCCTGACCCTTACCCTGACCCTGCCTCTTACCCTGACCCTTACCCTGACCCTGGCACTTACCCTGACCCTTACCCTGCCTCTTACCCTGACCCTTGCCCTGACCCTTACCCTGACCCTGACCCTTACCCTGACCCTTCCCACCCCTCAACTCACACAGTGTCTGCATCCCAAATGACACCCCATTCTCTATTTAGGCAAATGGCAGGAGGCTTCAGCCCATTGTCCTGCCCACCCACAGACAGGCCACAGCACTGAGCACAGCAGGACAGCCAGACAGGCAGAATGGCCACAGCACTGCAGGACAGACAGACAGACAGACAGGCCACAGCACTGAGCACTGTAGGACAGACAGACAAGCCACAGCACTGAGCACTGCAGACAGACCACAGCACAGCACTGCAGGACAGGCAGATAGACAGGCCACAGCACTGAGCACTGCAGACAGACAGACCACAGCACAGCACTGCAGGACAGGCAGACAGACAGGCCAGAGCACTGCAGGACAGGCAGATAGACAGGCCACAGCACTGAGCACTGCAGGACAGACAGGCAGGCCACAGCACTGAGGGACAGACAGACAGACAGACAGGCCACAGCACTGAGCACTGCAGGACAGACAGGCAGGCCACAGCACTGAAGGACAGACAGGCCACAGCACTGAGCACTGCAGACAGACAGACCACAGCACAGCACTGCAGGACAGGCAGACAGACAGGCCACAGCACTGAGCACTGCAGGACAGGCAGACAGACAGGCCACAGCACTGAGCACTGCCGGACAGGCAGATAGACAGGCCACAGCACTGCAGGACAGGCAGGCAGGCCACAGCACTGAAGGACAGACAGGCAGACAGGCCACAGCACTGAAGGACAGACAGGCAGACAGGCAGGCCACAGCACTGAACACTGCAGGACAGACAGGCAGGCCACAGCACTGCAGGACAGGCAGACAGACAGGCCACAGCACTGCAGGACATACAGACAGGCAGGCCACAGCACTGAACACTGCAGGACAGGCAGACAGACAGGCCACAGCACTGAGCACTGCAGGACAGACAGGCAGACAGGCCACAGCACTGAGCACTACAGGACATACAGGCAGACAGGCCACAGCACTGATCACTGCAGGACAGATAGACCACAGCACATCACTGCAGGACAGGCAGACAGACAGGCCACAGCACTGAGCACTGCCGGACAGGCAGATAGACAGGCCACAGCACTGCAGGACAGGCAGGCAGGCCACAGCACTGAAGGACAGACAGGCAGACAGGCCACAGCACTGAAGGACAGACAGGCAGACAGGCAGGCCACAGCACTGAACACTGCAGGACAGACAGGCAGGCCACAGCACTGCAGGACAGGCAGACAGACAGGCCACAGCACTGCAGGACATACAGACAGGCAGGCCACAGCACTGAACACTGCAGGACAGGCAGACAGACAGGCCACAGCACTGAGCACTGCAGGACAGACAGGCAGACAGGCCACAGCACTGAGCACTACAGGACATACAGGCAGACAGGCCACAGCACTGATCACTGCAGGACAGATAGACCACAGCACATCACTGCAGGACAGGCAGACAGACAGGCCACAGCACTGAGCACTTCCGGACAGGCAGATAGACAGGCCACAGCACTGAGCACTGCAGGACAGACAGGCAGGCCACAGCACTGCAGGACAGGCAGACAGACAGGCCACAGCACTGAAGGATTGACAGGCAGACAGACAGGCCACAGCACTGCAGGACATACAGACAGGCAGGCCACAGCACTGAACACTGCAGGACAGGCAGACACAGGCCACAGCACTGAGCACTGCAGGACAGACAGGCAGACAGGCCACAGCACTGAGCACTGCAGGACAGACAGACACCCTTATTATCTGTTCTGTTGACTTCCTGTCTGTCTGTCTGTTCCTCTATCACTCTTTCTCTATCACTCTCTTTCTCTCTCTGTCTCTCTCTCTCTGTTTCTTTCTCTCTCTGCCTCTATCACTCTCTCTCTCTGTATCTCTGTTTCGCTCTCTCTGTTTCTCTCACTCTGTCCCTCACTGTCTTTTCTCTCTCTCTCCCTCTCTTCTCTGTATTCCTCCTTATTGCTATTATAACCGATTACCAACAGAATTTGTAAAAATAAATGCGTTCAGTTCTCGAACCAACCAGTTTCTAATACCTTTTAACCCATGTCTGAGCCGTGGTTATTGTGTGTTGATCCGAAGGTAAGCATGCTAAATTGGCTGTTGGTGTGTAGTGGTGTGTAGTGAAACCAGCTTTCAAACATCTTCACACCAGGTCTACATTGACCACTTCACATCCTGGTCTTTGTGTCTGAACAGACTGAACAGACTGAACTGGTCTGACTGACCACAATAGCCCTGTAATGAATACACACAGAGGAGAGGAAATGAGAGGAGAGATGAAGGGAAGGAACAGGAGAGAAGAAGAAAGACAAGGTGTATATAACCAGAGAACTGGTCTGACTGCAGTGGCCCCTAGAATAAACCCTGTGTGAATACACACCGAGAGGAGAAGGGAAAATGAAAGGAGTGGAGGAGGAGAGGAGTGGAGTGAGGAGGAGGAGAGAAGAGGGATGGAGTGGAGGGAGGAGGAGAGAAGTGGAGGGAGAAGGAGTGGAGGGAGGAGTAGAGGAGGAGGAAAGGAGTGGAGTGGAGGAGAGGAGTGGAGTGAGGAGGAGAGAAGGAGAGGAGTGGAGGTGAGCAGGAGAGGACTGGAGGGAGGTGGAGTGGAGGGAGGGAAGAGGAGAGGAGGAGGAAAGGAGAGGAGTGGAGTATAGGGAGGAGGAGTGGAGGAGAGGAGTGGAGTGAGGAGGATAGGAGTGTAGGGAGGAGGAGAGGAGGTGTAAAGAAGTGGAGGAGAGGAGGGGAGTGAGGAGGAGAGGAGTGGAGTGAAGAGGAGAGGAGAAGGAAAGGAGAGGATTGGTGAGGAGGAGAGGAGTGGAGGGAGGGAGGAGGAGAGGAGGAGGAAAGGAGAGGAGTGTAATGGAGGAAAAGAGAGGAGTGGAGGGAGGAGGAGAGGAGCTAAGAGGAGAGAAGAGGAGAGGGGAGAGGATTAGTAGTAGTGTCTGGCCTGAAAGGTCAGTGACAGGAAATGCCCCCCATCACAGAGAAGCTTGTGCTTGAGCTTGTGGCGAGGGAGAGCGAAGGTGTGTGTGCGTGCATGTGTGTGTGGGGGGGGGAGAGAGACAGTGAGAAGAGAGAGCGGGAAAGAGAGAGAGAGAGGCTGTGCGTGGGACCAGAAGAGAGGAGAGAACTGAAGTCACAGCTTAATTCACTGAGAGGTGAACAACGTTCTTTTGTTTATTTAGTTATATAACGTCAGTTTGACAAGGTAACATTATGGCAGCTGTATAGTAGGTTATTTCAATGTGCTTTTAGAACGTTCACTGTACAGTTGACAGTTACCTAGAAATGCAGCATAGTCTTGAGTAAAAAAAAGTTAATATGGACCTATACTGTTAATATGGACCTATACTATACAGAGTTCAGTTTAGAGAAGACATTTTTATGCTGTTTTGTTTCATTCTGTAGCTTTAGTAAACTGTGAGGGGGCTGGCGAGTCATTGAATTAACTTTTAGCCCAGGAAGCTCATTTGCTATTGACGTGAACGGGGAATTGTCTTGATAACTTTTCATACTGAGGCAGTAGTTTATATTTCCCACCATAACATCCTCATTCACTGACTAGCAGGAAACAACATGGCCTCTTGTTGGTACTACACCATTGCTAATAGAGGGAATTCAGAAGCCCATGGAGAGATGTTTAGACCACAATAGCTAATGATGAGGTTTAAAGTTGACTTCCTGTTGTGCATCCTAATGTCTTTCATACACCGTCACAAGTCTCTCCGTTGCCTGCAAATAGCCCTCCGTTCATTTAGGCTACATTGGCATTTCTAGGCTTACGTGAGTAGGCTCGTGTTACATTAGGAATTCCCCCAGTGATTGTTCACCCATTTATTCACTGAAGCATGATGACAAGAAGTGAGATTAGAAATCAGGCTTGTCCCTGTGTCTACCACCATCTCAAAGTCCTGTGGTCGTCTGCAACCTTTCTGTTCCCACCGGTCTCATACTCTGCTCTCTGTGGGCTCTCTGTGGGCTCTCTGTGATTCATACAAAAAGACCAGTACAGCAAAGTCAACACAGATCAGTATCAATGTTTACAACACAGACCCTCATGTTCTCTCTCTCTCTCTCTCTCTCTCTCTCTCTCCCTCGCTCACTCTCTCGCTCTCATCCCTTTCTCCCGCTCTCTCTTTCTCCCACTCTCTCTTGCCCCGTCATCCACTACTCTCTTTCTCACTCCATCTCTCTCTTTTTTGGGCTGCTGAGTGGCGCAGCGGTCTAAGACACTACATCTCAGTGCTAGAGGCCTCACTACAGACCCTGGTTTGATTCCAGGCTGTATCACAACCGGCCGTGATTGGGAGTCCCATAGGGTGGCGCACAATTGGCCCAGTGTCGTCCGGGTTAGGGTTAGGCCGGGGTAGGCCGTCATTGTAAATAAGAATTTGTTCTTAACTGACTTGCCTAGTTAAATAAAGGTTAAATAAAATAAAATCCCTCTCTGGCTCTCTCTCCCTCCATCCCTCTCTCTCCATTTCTCTCTAATACTGCTGACAGTGTGAGGGGATAGAGGCTAAGGTTAGCTAGTTCAGGTGTGGGCTGTAGCGTAGCCGGTTGACGTGGGAAACACTCCACTCTATCAGATCAGTATCTAACGCTGTAATCACAGAACACTGACTCCTATGTGAACCTGGTCCCCTGCAGCAGGAAACAATGGAGTCCTTTTAAGACACAACACCCCTCCTCTCTCTCTCTCTCTCTCTCTCTCTCTCTCTCTCTCTCTCTCTCTCTCTCTCTCTCTCTTTATGTCTCAATTTCAATTCAATTTCAATTTAAGAGCTTTATTGGCATGGGAAACATATGTTAACATTGCCAAAGCAAGTGAAGTAGATAATAAACAAAAGTGAAATAAACAATAAAAAATGTAACAGTAAACATTACACTCACAGAAGTTCCAAAAAAAATGAGATATTTCAAATATCATATTATGTGCAAATAGTTCAAGTACCAAAGGGAAAATAAATAAACATAAATATAGGTTGTATTTTGGTGTTTGTTCTTCATATTTCTTGTGGCAACAGGTCACAAATCTTGCTGCTGTGATGGCACTGTGGTATTTCACCCAATAGATATGAGAGTTTATCAAAATTGGATTTGTTTTCGAATTCTTTGTGGGTCTGTGTAATCTGAGGGAAATAGGTGTCTCTAATATGGTCATATATTTGGCAGAAGGTTAGGAAGTGCAGCTCAGTTTCCACCTCATTTTGTGGGCAGTGTGCACATAGCCTATCTTCTCTTGAGAGCCAGGTCTGCCTACGGCAACCTTTCTCAATAACAAAGCTATGCTCACTGAGTCTGTACATGGTCAAAGCTTTTCTTAAGTTTGGGTCAGTCAAAGTGGTCAGTTATTCTGCCACTAAGTACTCTCTGTTTAGGGCCAAATAGCATTCTAGTTTGCTCTGTTTATTGTTAATTCTTTCCAATGTGTCAAGTAATTATCTTTTTGTTTTCTTATGATTTGATTGGGTCTAATTGTATTGCTATCGTGGGGCTCTGTGGGGTCTGTTTGTGTTTGTGAACAGACCCCCAGGACCAGCTTGCTTAGGGGACTCTTCTCCAGGTTCATCTCTCTGTAGTTGAGGGCTTTGTTATGGAAGGTTTGGGAATCGCTTCATTTTAGGTGGTTGTAGAATTGAACGGCTCTTTTCTGGATTTTTATCATTAGCGGGTATCGGCCTAATTCTGCTCTGCATTCATTATTTGGTGTTTTATGTTGTACACTGAGGATATTTTTTCAGAATTCTGGATGCAGAGTCTCAATTTGGTGTTTGTTCCATTTTGTGAATTCTTGGTTGGTGAGGGGACCCCAGACCTCACAATCATAAAGGGCAATGGGTTCTATAACTGATTCAAGTATTTTTAGCCAGATCCTAATTCACATTTCCAGTGGGTCAAAAGTTTACATACACTCAATTAGTATTTGGTAGCATTGCCTTTAAATTGTTTAACTTGGGTCAAACATTTCGGGTAGCCTTCGACAAGCTTCCCACAATAAGTTGGGTGAATTTTGGCCCATTCCTCCTGACAGAGCTGGTGTAACTGAGTCAGGTTTGTAGGCCTCCTTGCTCGCACACGCTTTTTCAGTTCTGCCCACAAATGTTCTATAGGATTGAGGTCAGAGCTTTGTGATGGCCACTCCAATACTTTGACTTTGTTGTCCTTAAGCCATTTTTCCACAACTTTGGAAGTATGCTTGGGGTCATTGTCCATTTGGAAGACCCATTTGCGACCAAGCTTTAACTTCCTGACTGATGTCTTGAGATGTTGCTTCAATATATCCACCTATTTTTTACTTCTCATGATGCCATCTATTTTGTGAAGTGCACCAGTCCCTCCTGCAGCAAAGCACCCCAAAACATGATGCTGCCACCCCCCGTGCTTCACGGTTGGGATGGTGTTCTTCGGCTTGCAAGCCTCACCCTTTTTCCTCCAAACATAACAATGGTCATTATGGCCAAACAGTTCTATTTTTGTTTCATCAGACCAGAGGACATTTCTCCAAAATGTACGATCTTTGTCCCCATGTGCAGTTGCAAACCGTGGTCTGGCTTTTTTATTGCGGTTTTGGAGCAGTGGCTTCTTCCTTGCTGAGCAGCCTTTCAGGTTATGTCGATATAGGACTCGTTTTACTGTGGATGTAGATACTTTTGTACCTGTTTCATCCAGCATCTTCACAAGGTCCTTTGCTATTGTTCTGGGATTGATTTGCACTTTTGGCACCAAAGTACGTTCATCTCTAGGAGACAGAACGCGTCTCCTTCCTGAGCGGTATGACGGCTGCATGGTCCCATGGTGTTTATACTTGCATAGTATTGAAAACGAGTTTTAATGAATCCAACCTAAGTGTATATAAACTTCTGACTTCATCTGTATATGTTGAAGAGGCTGGGGCTTAATTGGCTCATTCATCCCCCTGCCTCTCCCCTGTAACTATTCCCCAGGTCGTTGCTGAAAATTAGAATTTGTTCTCAGTCAACCTACCTGGTAAAATTAGGGTTAAAAAAAATAAAATTAAGCTGGATCCCTGTCTCACCCCACGGCCCTGTGGAAAGAAATGTGTGTGTTTAAAAAGAAAATTAATGCACGCTTGTTTGTGTACACGTTGTTTGTGTACATGGATTTTATAATGTCATATGTTTTTCCCCCAACACCACTTTCCAATAATTTGTATAGGAGACCCTCTTGCCAAATTGTGTCAAAAGCTTTTTTTAAATCTACAAAGCATGAGAAGAGTTTGCCTTTGTTTTGGTTTGTTTGGCTGTCTGTCAATTAGGGTATGCAGGGTGAATACATGGTCTGTCCTACGGTAATTTGGTGAAATGCCAATTTGAGATTTGCTCAGTACATTGTTTTCTCTGAGGAAATGTACGAGTCTGATGTTAATGATAATGCAGAGGATTTTCACAAGGTTGCTGTTGTTGCATATCCCACGGTAGTTGTTGGGGTCAAAATTGTCTCTACTTTTGTGGATTGGGGTGATCAGTCCCAAATATTGGGGAAGATGCCAGAGCTGAGGATGATGTTAAAGAGTTTAAGTGTAGCCAATTGGAATTTGTGGTCTGTATATTTGATCATTTAATTTAGGATACCATCAATACCAAAGGTCTTTTTTGGGTTGTAGGGTTTTTATTTTGGACTGTAGTTCATTCAATGTAATTTGCGAATCCAGTGGGTTCTGGTAGTCTTTAATAATTGATTCCAAGATTTGTATTTGGTCTCACTGTCTCTCTCTTTCTCTCACACACCTTTCGCTCTGTTCAGGTTCCTGAGATGTTTGTTCTTTCTGTCCTGTCCCTTCCTTTATTAACTTAGCCTGGGACTGGAATGTGACATCCTGCTCGCTGTCTTTATTCTGTTGGGGGAATTATGGGACATTTTATGTCTGCTAGCCAGGACAATCTCAGTCCTGTTCCCCTGAGAAGCAAAGATGTTGTGTATGTGTGTGTTGAGGTATTGTGTGTGTGTGTGTGTGTGTGTGTGTGTGTGTGTGTGTGTGTGTGTGTGTGTGTGTGTGTGTGTGTGTGTGTGTGTGTGTGTGTGTGTGTGTGTGTGTGTGTGTGTGTGTGTGTGTGTGTGTTTTAACTGAATGGGACATACAGTTTAGACACACCTACTCCAGGGTTTTTCTTAATTTTTACTATTTTCTACATTGTAGAATAATAGTGAAGACATCACAACTATGAAATAACACATATGGAATAATGTAGTAACCAAAAAAGTGTTGAACAAATCAAAATATACAGGTGAAGTCGGAAGTTTACATACACTTAGGTTGAGTCATTAAATCTCGTTTTTCAACCACTCCACAAATGTCTTGTTAACAAACTATAGTTTTGGCAAGTCGGTTAGGACATCTACTTTGTGCATGACACAAGTAATTTTTCCAACAATTGTTTACAGACAGATTATTTCACTTATAATTCACTGTGTCACAATTCCAGTGGGTCAGAAGTTTACATACACTAAGTTGACTGTGCCTTTAAACAGCTTGGAAAATTCCAGAAAATGATGTCATGGCTTTAGAAGCTTCTAATAGGCTAATTGACATCATTTGAGTCAATTGGAGGTGTACCTGTGGATGTATTTCAAGGCCTACCTTTACACTCAGTGCCTCTTTGCTTGACATCATGGGAAAATCAAAAGAAATCAGCCAAGACCTCAGAATAAACGTACTTTGGTGTGAAAAGTGCAAATCAATCCCAGAACAACAGCAAAGGACCTTGTGAAGATGCTGGATGAAACAGGTACAAAAGTATCTATATCCACAGTAAAACGAGTTCTATATTGACATAACCTGAAAGGCCGCTCAGAAAGGAAGAAGCCACTGCTCCAAAACCGCCATGAAAAAGCCAGATTACGGTTTGCAACTGCACATGGGGACAAAGATCGTACTTTTTGGAGAAATGTCCTCTGGTCTGATGAAACAAAAATAGATCTGTTTGGCCATGATGACCATCGTTATGTTTGGAGGAAAAAGGGGGAGGCTTGCAAGCCGAAGAACTGGTGCAAGCCGAAGAACTGGACTGGTGCACTTCACAAAATAGATGGCTACATGAGGCAGGAAAATTATGTGGATATATTGAAGCAACATCACAAGACATCAGTCAGGAAGTTAAAGCTTGGTTGCAAATGGGTCTTCCAAATGGACAATGACCCCAAGCATACTTCCAAAGTTGTGGCAAAATGGCTTAAGGACAACAAAGTCAAAGTATTGGAGTGGCCATCACAAATCCCTGACCTCAATTCCATAGGCAATTTGTGGGCAGAACTGAAAAAGTGTGTGCGAGCAAGGAGGCCTACAAACCTGACTCAGTTACACCTTCTCTGTCAGGAGGAATGGGCCAGAATTCACCCAACTTATTGTGGGAAGCTTGTCGAAGGCTTCCCGAAATGTTTGACCCAAGTTAAACAATTTAAAGGCAATGCTACCAAATACTAATTGAGTGTATGTAAACTTCTGACCCACTGGGAATGTGATGAAAGAAGTAAAAGCTGAAATAAATCATTCTCTCTACTATTATTCTGACATTTCACATTCTTAAAATAAAGTGGTGATCCTAACTGACCTAAGACAGGGAATATTTACTAGAATTAAATGTCAGGAATTGTGAAAAACTGAGTTTAAATGTATTTGGCTAAGGTGTATGTAAACTTCCGACTTCAACTGTATGTTATATTTGAGATTCTTCAAAGCAGCCGCCCTTTGCCCCAAGTGGGCTCTTGAGTGGCGCAGTGGTCTAAGACACTGCATCTTATTGCAAGAGGCATCACTGCAGTAACTGTTTGAACCCAGGCTGCATCACATCCGGACGTGATTGGGAGTCCCATAGGGCTGTGCATAATTGGCCCAGCGTTGGCCGGGGTAGGTTGTCATTGTAAATAAGAATTTGTTCTTAACAAATAGTGCCTAGTTAAATAAAGGTAAAAAAAATTGTATTTGTCTTGATGACAGCTTTGCACACTCTTGGCATTCTCTCAACCAACTTCATGAGATAGTCACCTGAAATATATTTAAATTAACAGGTGTGCCTTGTTAAAAGTTCATCTGTGGAATTCCTTCTTAATGCGTTTGAGCCAATCAGTTGTGTTGTGACAATGTAGGGGTGGTATACAGAAGATAGCTCTATTTGGTAAAAGACCAAGTCCATATTATGGCAAGAACATCTCGAATTAGCAAAGAGAAATGACAGTCCATTATTATTTTAAGACATGAAGGTCAGTCGATCCTTAAAATGTCAAGAACTTAAAGTTTCTTCAAGCGCAGTCGCAAAAACCATCAAGCGCTGATGAAACTGGCTCTCATGAGGACCACCACAGGAAAGGAAGACTCAGAGTTACCTCTGCTGCTTAGGATACATTCCTTAGAGTTACCAGCTTCATAAATTGAGTTCAAGTAACAGACACATCTCAACATTAACTGTTCAGAGGAGACTGTGTGAATCAGGCCTTCATGTTCGAATTGCTGCAAAGAAACCACTACTATAGGACACCAATAATAAGAAGAAACTTCCTTAGGCCAAGAAACACAAGCAATGGACATTAGACCAGTGGAAATCTGTCCTTTGGTCTGAGTCGAAATTTGAGGTTTTTGTTTCCAACCGCCGTGTCTTTGTGAGACGCAGAGTAGGTGAACAAATGATCTCCACATTTGTGATTCCCACCGTGAAGCATGGAGGAGAAGGTATGATGAAGTGGGTGTGCTTTGCTGGTGACACTGTCTGTGATTTATTTAGAATTCAAGGCACACTTAACCAGCATGGCTACCACAGCATTCTGCAGCGATACGCCATCCCATCTGGTTTGTGCTTAGTAGGACTATCATTTGTTTTTTAGCAGGACAATGACCCACAACACACCTCCAGGCTGTGTAAGGGCTATTTGACCAAGAAGAGAGTGATGGAGTGCTGCATCAGAAGACCTGGCCTCCACAATCACCCGACCTCAACCCAATTGAGATGGTTTGGGATGAGTTGGACTGTAGAATGAAGGAAAAGCAGCCAAGCAGCATATGTGGGAACTCCTTCAAGACTGTTGGAAAAGCATTCCTCATGAAGCTGGCTGAGAGAATGCCAAGATTGTGCAAAGCTGTCATCAAGGTTTAACACTTTTTTAGTTACTACATGATTCGATATGTTATTTCATAGTTATTATGTTTTCAGTAGTATTCTACAATGTAGAAAATACAAAAAATTAAGAAAAACCTTTGAATGAATAGGTGTGTCCAACCTTTTGATTGGTACTAAATTTCCCTGATTGGTACTGTATGTCCTGTAGTCACCTTAAGAGGAGCACAATCACATTGTGATTGTCCTGTAGTCACCTTAAGAGGAGCACAATCACATTGTGTTTGTCCTGTAGTCACCTTAAGAGGAGCACAATCACATTGTGTTTGCAAAATATTCCAATATCTGCAGACCTCAATAAAGCCAAGTTTAACACCACCAGGAGTTCAGAGGTAGAGAGTGATGTGTGATAGGTTGAAGGGATAAAGTCACATTCCCTACATTTCTGAGCGGTTAATGGTTGGTGTAGTAACAGTAGTGCTTCAGAGGCATCCAGAGTCATTCTACACAGGTCCTACAAACTGTAAGCTAGGCTGTGTGTCTGGCCCAAACACCTGTTTGTATGGTACTATAACAGAATAGTCCACTTTCCTCTAGTATCTCTAAACTGTGAGACAGGAACAGCACCAATGTTGCCTTAGAACTAGTGGACTAAAATAATAAGATTCAAAATTGTCAACGAGACAACAGTAACATCAATAACCAAGGGTCAAAATAACCATACATTGAACAATAACAATAAGCATAGAGGACTCTCTCTCTCTCTCTCTCTCTCTCTCTCTCTCTCTCTCTCTCTCTCTCTCTCTCTCTCTCTCTCTCTCTCTCTCTCTCTCTTTATGTCTCAATTTCAATTCAATTTCAATTTAAGAGCTTTATTGGCATGGGAAACATATGTTAACATTGCCAAAGCAAGTGAAGTAGATAATAAACAAAAGTGAAATAAACAATAAAAAATGTAACAGTAAACATTACACTCACAGAAGTTCCAAAAAAAATAAGAGATTTCAAATATCATATTATGTGCAAATAGTTCAAGTACCAAAGGGAAAATAAATAAACATAAATATAGGTTGTATTTTGGTGTTTGTTCTTCATATTTCTTGTGGCAACAGGTCACAAATCTTGCTGCTGTGATGGCACTGTGGTATTTCACCCAATAGATATGAGAGTTTATCAAAATTGGATTTGTTTTCGAATTCTTTGTGGGTCTGTGTAATCTGAGGGAAATAGGTGTCTCTAATATGGTCATATATTTGGCAGAAGGTTAGGAAGTGCAGCTCAGTTTCCACCTCATTTTGTGGGCAGTGTGCACATAGCCTATCTTCTCTTGAGAGCCAGGTCTGCCTTCGGCTCACATTCTCAATAACAAAGCTATGCTCACTGAGTCTGTACATGGTCAAAGCTTTTCTTAAGTTTGGGTCAGTCAAAGTGGTCAGTTATTCTGCCACTAAGTACTCTCTGTTTAGGGCCAAATAGCATTCTAGTTTGCTCTGTTTTTTGTTAATTCTTTCCAATGTGTCAAGTAATTATCTTTTTGTTTTCTTATGATTTGATTGGGTCTAATTGTATTGTTATCGTGGGGCTCTGTGGGGTCTGTTTGTGTTTGTGAACAGACCCCCAGGACCAGCTTGCTTAGGGGACTCTTCTCCAGGTTCATCCCTCTGTAGGTGATGGCTTTGTTATGGAAGGTTGGGGAATCGCTTACTTTTAGGTGGTTGTAGAATTGAACGGCTCTTTTCTGGATTTTTATCATTAGCGGGTATCGGCCTAATTCTGCTCTGCATGCATTATTTGGTGTTTTATGTTGTACACTGAGGATATTTTTTCAGAATTCTGGATGCAGAGTCTCAATTTGGTGTTTGTTCCATTTTGTGAATTCTTGGTTGGTGAGGGGACCCCAGACCTCACAATCATAAAGGGCAATGGGTTCTATAACTGATTCAAGTATTTTTTAGCCAGATCCTAATTGGTATGTCGAATTTTATGTTCCTTTTGATGTCATAGAATGCCCTTCTTGCCTTGTCTCTTAGATCGTTCACAGCTTTGTGGAAGTAACCTTTAGCGCTGAAGTTTAGGCCGAGGTATGTATTTCTTTTTGTGTGCTCTAGGGCAATGGTGTCTAGATGGAATTTGTATTTGTGGTCCTGGCAACTGGACCTTTTTGGAACACCATTATTTATGTCTTACTGAGATTTACTGTCAGGGCCCAGGTCTGACAGATTCTGTGCAGAAGATCTAGGTGCTGCTGTAGGCCCTCCTTGGTAAGTGACAGAAGCACCAGATCATCAGCAACAGTAGACATTTGACTTCAGATTCTTGTAGGGTGAGGCCGGGTGCTGCAGACTGTTCTAGTGCCCTCGCCAATTCGTTGATATACAGTTGAAGTCGGAAGTTCACATTCACCTTAGCCAAATACATTTAAGTTTTACACAATTCCTGACATTTAGTCATAGTAAATATTCCCTGTCTTAGGTCAGTTAGGATCACCACTTTATTTTAAGAACGTGAAATGTCACATTTCCAGTGGGTCAAAAGTTTACATACACTCAATTAGTATTCGGTAGCATTGCCTTTAAATTGTTTAACTTGGGTCAAACATTTCGGGTAGCCTTCGACAAGCTTCCCACAATAAGTTGGGTGAATTTTGGCCCATTCCTCCTGACAGAGCTGGTGTAACTGAGTCAGGTTTGTAGGCCTCCTTGCTCGCACACGCTTTTTCAGTTCTGCCCACAAATGTTCTATAGGATTGAGGTCAGAGCTTTGTGATGGCCACTCCAATACTTTGACTTTGTTGTCCTTAAGCCATTTTTCCACAACTTTGGAAGTATGCTTGGGGTCATTGTCCATTTGGAAGACCCATTTGCGACCAAGCTTTAACTTCCTGACTGATGTCTTGAGATGTTGCTTCAATAT
Organism: Brachymystax lenok tsinlingensis; assembly: GCA_030435695.1. Lineage (NCBI taxonomy): Eukaryota > Metazoa > Chordata > Actinopteri > Salmoniformes > Salmonidae > Brachymystax > Brachymystax lenok. The sequence goes on along the minus strand of CM059784.1, from coordinate 29,107,374 downwards.
ATCCACCTATTTTTTACTTCTCATGATGCCATCTATTTTGTGAAGTGCACCAGTCCCTCCTGCAGCAAAGCACCCCAAAACATGATGCTGCCACCCCCCGTGCTTCACGGTTGGGATGGTGTTCTTCGGCTTGCAAGCCTCACCCTTTTTCCTCCAAACATAACAATGGTCATTATGGCCAAACAGTTCTATTTTTGTTTCATCAGACCAGAGGACATTTCTCCAAAATGTACGATCTTTGTCCCCATGTGCAGTTGCAAACCGTGGTCTGGCTTTTTTTATTGCGGTTTTGGAGCAGTGGCTTCTTCCTTGCTGAGCAGCCTTTCAGGTTATGTCGATATAGGACTCGTTTTACTGTGGATGTAGATACTTTTGTACCTGTTTCATCCAGCATCTTCACAAGGTCCTTTGCTGTTGTTCTGGGATTGATTTGCACTTTTGGCACCAAAGTACATTCATCTCTAGTCTCCTTCCTGAGCGGTATGACGGCTGCATGGTCCCATGGTGTTTATACTTGCATAGTATTGAAAACGAGTTTTAATGAATCCAACCTAAGTGTATATAAACTTCTGACTTCATCTGTATATGTTGAAGAGGCTGGGGCTTAATTGGCTCATTCATCCCCCTGCCTCTCCCCTGTAACTATTCCCCAGGTCGTTGCTGAAAATTAGAATTTGTTCTCAGTCAACCTACCTGGTAAAATTAGGGTTAAAAAAAATAAAATTAAGCTGGATCCCTGTCTCACCCCACGGCCCTGTGGAAAGAAATGTGTGTGTTTAAAAAGAAAATTAATGCACGCTTGTTTGTGTACACGTTGTTTGTGTACATGGATTTTATAATGTCATATGTTTTTCCCCCAACACCACTTTCCAATAATTTGTATAGGAGACCCTCTTGCCAAATTGTGTCAAAAGCTTTTTTTAAATCTACAAAGCATGAGAAGAGTTTGCCTTTGTTTTGGTTTGTTTGGCTGTCTGTCAATTAGGGTATGCAGGGTGAATACATGGTCTGTCCTACGGTAATTTGGTGAAATGCCAATTTGAGATTTGCTCAGTACATTGTTTTCTCTGAGGAAATGTACGAGTCTGATGTTAATGATAATGCAGAGGATTTTCACAAGGTTGCTGTTGTTGCATATCCCACGGTAGTTGTTGGGGTCAAAATTGTCTCTACTTTTGTGGATTGGGGTGATCAGTCCCAAATATTGGGGAAGATGCCAGAGCTGAGGATGATGTTAAAGAGTTTAAGTGTAGCCAATTGGAATTTGTGGTCTGTATATTTGATCATTTAATTTAGGATACCATCAATACCAAAGGTCTTTTTGGGTTGTAGGGTTTTTATTTTGGACTGTAGTTCATTCAATGTAATTTGCGAATCCAGTGGGTTCTGGTAGTCTTTAATAATTGATTCCAAGATTTGTATTTGGTCTCACTGTCTCTCTCTTTCTCTCACACACCTTTCGCTCTGTTCAGGTTCCTGAGATGTTTGTTCTTTCTGTCCTGTCCCTTCCTTTATTAACTTAGCCTGGGACTGGAATGTGACATCCTGCTCGCTGTCTTTATTCTGTTGGGGGAATTATGGGACATTTTATGTCTGCTAGCCAGGACAATCTCAGTCCTGTTCCCCTGAGAAGCAAAGATGTTGTGTATGTGTGTGTTGAGGTATTGTGTGTGTGTGTGTGTGTGTGTGTGTGTGTGTGTGTGTGTGTGTGTGTGTGTGTGTGTGTGTGTGTGTGTGTGTGTGTGTGTGTGTGTGTGTGTGTGTGTGTGTGTGTGTGTGTGTGTGTGTGTGTGTGTGTGTTTTAACTGAATGGGACATACAGTTTAGACACACCTACTCCAGGGTTTTTCTTAATTTTTACTATTTTCTACATTGTAGAATAATAGTGAAGACATCACAACTATGAAATAACACATATGGAATAATGTAGTAACCAAAAAAGTGTTGAACAAATCAAAATATACAGTTGAAGTCGGAAGTTTACATACACTTAGGTTGGAGTCATTAAAACTCGTTTTTCAACCACTCCACAAATGTCTTGTTAACAAACTATAGTTTTGGCAAGTCGGTTAGGACATCTACTTTGTGCATGACACAAGTAATTTTTCCAACAATTGTTTACAGACAGATTATTTCACTTATAATTCACTGTGTCACAATTCCAGTGGGTCAGAAGTTTACATACACTAAGTTGACTGTGCCTTTAAACAGCTTGGAAAATTCGAGAAAATGATGTCATGGCTTTAGAAGCTTCTAATAGGCTAATTGACATCATTTGAGTCAATTGGAGGTGTACCTGTGGATGTATTTCAAGGCCTACCTTTACACTCAGTGCCTCTTTGCTTGACATCATGGGAAAATCAAAAGAAATCAGCCAAGACCTCAGAATAAACGTACTTTGGTGTGAAAAGTGCAAATCAATCCCAGAACAACAGCAAAGGACCTTGTGAAGATGCTGGATGAAACAGGTACAAAAGTATCTATATCCACAGTAAAACGAGTTCTATATTGACATAACCTGAAAGGCCGCTCAGAAAGGAAGAAGCCACTGCTCCAAAACCGCCATGAAAAAGCCAGATTACGGTTTGCAACTGCACATGGGGACAAAGATCGTACTTTTTGGAGAAATGTCCTCTGGTCTGATGAAACAAAAATAGATCTGTTTGGCCATGATGACCATCGTTATGTTTGGAGGAAAAAGGGGGAGGCTTGCAAGCCGAAGAACTGGTGCAAGCCAAAGAACTGGACTGGTGCACTTCACAAAATAGATGGCTACATGAGGCAGGAAAATTATGTGGATATATTGAAGCAACATCACAAGACATCAGTCAGGAAGTTAAAGCTTGGTTGCAAATGGGTCTTCCAAATGGACAATGACCCCAAGCATACTTCCAAAGTTGTGGCAAAATGGCTTAAGGACAACAAAGTCAAGGTATTGGAGTGGCCATCACAAATCCCTGACCTCAATTCCATAGGCAATTTGTGGGCAGAACTGAAAAAGTGTGTGCGAGCAAGGAGGCCTACAAACCTGACTCAGTTACACCTTCTCTGTCAGGAGGAATGGGCCAGAATTCACCCAACTTATTGTGGGAAGCTTGTCGAAGGCTTCAAATGTTTGACCCAAGTTAAACAATTTAAAGGCAATGCTACCAAATACTAATTGAGTGTATGTAAACTTCTGACCCACTGGGAATGTGATGAAAGAAGTAAAAGCTGAAATAAATCATTCTCTCTACTATTATTCTGACATTTCACATTCTTAAAATAAAGTGGTGATCCTAACTGACCTAAGACAGGGAATATTTACTAGAATTAAATGTCAGGAATTGTGAAAAACTGAGTTTAAATGTATTTGGCTAAGGTGTATGTAAACTTCCGACTTCAACTGTATGTTATATTTGAGATTCTTCAAAGCAGCCGCCCTTTGCCCCAAGTGGGCTCTTGAGTGGCGCAGTGGTCTAAGACACTGCATCTTATTGCAAGAGGCATCACTGCAGTAACTGTTTGAACCCAGGCTGCATCACATCCGGACGTGATTGGGAGTCCCCTAGGGCTGTGCATAATTGGCCCAGCGTTGACCGGGGTAGGTTGTCATTGTAAATAAGAATTTGTTCTTAACAAATAGTGCCTAGTTAAATAAAGGTAAAAAAAATTGTATTTGTCTTGATGACAGCTTTGCACACTCTTGGCATTCTCTCAACCAACTTCATGAGGTAGTCACCTGAAATATATTTAAATTAACAGGTGTGCCTTGTTAAAAGTTCATCTGTGGAATTCCTTCTTAATGCGTTTGAGCCAATCAGTTGTGTTGTGACAATGTAGGGGTGGTATACAGAAGATAGCTCTATTTGGTAAAAGACCAAGTCCATATTATGGCAAGAACATCTCGAATTAGCAAAGAGAAATGACAGTCCATTATTATTTTAAGACATGAAGGTCAGTCGATCCTTAAAATGTCAAGAACTTAACGTTTCTTCAAGCGCAGTCGCAAAAACCATCAAGCGCTGATGAAACTGGCTCTCATGAGGACCACCACAGGAAAGGAAGACTCAGAGTTACCTCTGCTGCTTAGGATACATTCCTTAGAGTTACCAGCTTCAGAAATTGAGTTCAAGTAACAGACACATCTCAACATTAACTGTTCAGAGGAGACTGTGTGAATCAGGCCTTCATGTTCGAATTGCTGCAAAGAAACCACTACTATAGGACACCAATAATAAGAAGAAACTTCCTTAGGCCAAGAAACACAAGCAATGGACATTAGACCAGTGGAAATCTGTCCTTTGGTCTGAGTCGAAATTTGAGGTTTTTGTTTCCAACCGCCGTGTCTTTGTGAGACGCAGAGTAGGTGAACAAATGATCTCCACATTTGTGATTCCCACCGTGAAGCATGGAGGAGAAGGTATGATGAAGTGGGTGTGCTTTGCTGGTGACACTGTCTGTGATTTATTTAGAATTCAAGGCACACTTAACCAGCATGGCTACCACAGCATTCTGCAGCGATACGCCATCCCATCTGGTTTGTGCTTAGTAGGACTATCATTTGTTTTTTAGCAGGACAATGACCCACAACACACCTCCAGGCTGTGTAAGGGCTATTTGACCAAGAAGAGAGTGATGGAGTGCTGCATCAGAAGACCTGGCCTCCACAATCACCCGACCTCAACCCAATTGAGATGGTTTGGGATGAGTTGGACTGTAGAATGAAGGAAAAGCAGCCAAGCAGCATATGTGGGAACTCCTTCAAGACTGTTGGAAAAGCATTCCTCATGAAGCTGGCTGAGAGAATGCCAAGATTGTGCAAAGCTGTCATCAAGGTTTAACACTTTTTTAGTTACTACATGATTCCATATGTTATTTCATAGTTATTATGTTTTCAGTAGTATTCTACAATGTAGAAAATACAAAAAATTAAGAAAAACCTTTGAATGAATAGGTGTGTCCAACCTTTTGATTGGTACTAAATTTCCCTGATTGGTACTGTATGTCCTGTAGTCACCTTAAGAGGAGCACAATCACATTGTGTTTGTCCTGTAGTCACCTTAAGAGGAGCACAATCACATTGTGTTTGCAAAATATTCCAATATCTGCAGACCTCAATAAAGCCAAGTTTAACACCACCAGGAGTTCAGAGGTAGAGAGCGATGTGTGATAGGTTGAAGGGATAAAGTCACATTCCCTACATTTCTGAGCGGTTAATGGTTGGTGTAGTAACAGTAGTGCTTCAGAGGCATCCAGAGTCATTCTACACAGGTCCTACAAACTGTAAGCTAGGCTGTGTGTCTGGCCCAAACACCTGTTTGTATGGTACTATAACAGAATAGTCCACTTTCCTCTAGTATCTCTAAACTGTGAGACAGGAACAGCACCAATGTTGCCTTAGAACTAGTGGACTAAAATAATAAGATTCAAAATTGTCAACGAGACAACAGTAACATCAATAACCAAGGGTCAAAATAACCATACATTGAACAATAACAATAAGCATAGAGGACTCTCTCTCTCTCTCTCTCTCTCTCTCTCTCTCTCTCTCTCTCTCTCTCTCTCTCTCTCTCTCTCTCTCTCTCTCTCTCTCTCTCTCTCTCTCTGTGTGTGTCTCTCTCTCTCTCTCTCTCTTTCTCTGTCTGCGTGCCTCTCTCGCTCTCTGTCTCTCTCTTTCTGTCTCTCTGTATAACATTATTAATAGGTTGTTACGTAACAAATGCCATCAATCAATACATTTGCGTGTGCGTGTACTGGATGCTGTGTGTGTATACGTCCGTCCCATGTGTGTTAACACGTGATCTCTGTTAGATAATCAATAGATGATTCCAGCCTGGTCTTGGAGCCCTTCACCCTGGATAACCCCCTGTCTCATTAGTGCTGTTCTCTAGCGTCCAATAATTCAGTTGGATTCCACAGAGATCTGGATCATAGTCAGCCTGGACCGCAATAGTCAAATAGAACAAGGATCCATCAATAATTAATTACATTGTTTTGTTTGCTTAATTCGTCAATGTCCCATGCAAAAATAGAATTTTATTATGTGTCAGTGTGTCGGAGAGTCTCTCTATCTCGTGTGTGTGTGTGTGTGTGTGAGCTTCTTTCTCTATTCACAGCAGTGTGCCTCTCCTCTAATCTGTGTTTACGTGTAAGTTCTCTTCAAATTCTCCAGTACCACCTCATCTCTCCAGCAGAATAGTTCCAGTACCACCTCATCTATCCAGTACCACTTCATCTAGTCAGTACCACCTCATCTAGCCAGTACCACCTGATGTCTCCAGTACCACCTCATCTCTCCAGCAGAATAGTTCCAGTACCACCTCATCTCTCCAGTACCACCTCATCTCTCCAGCAGAATAGTTCCAGTACCACCTCATCTCTCCAGTACCACCTCATCTCTCCAGTATCACCTCATCTCTCCAGTATCACCTCATCTCTCCATCAGAATAGTTCCAGTACTATCTCATCTCTCCAGTTCCACCTCATCTCTCCAGTACCACCTCATCTCTCCAGTACCACCTCATCTCTCCAGTATTACCTCATCTCTCCAGTACCACCTCATCTCTCCAGGATAATAGTTCCAGTACCACCTCATCTCTCCAGCAGAATAGTTCCAGTTTGGACTTGGACAAGCCTTGCAATAGAGCCTGTATCTGGAGAATAGGACCCACTTAGCTTCTGCTAGATTGAAGCAGACAGTTCACATCAGTGGGGAGTCTGTATAGAAATACTTCTGTTTTCTATTTATAGGCTATAAGACATATTAGGCTTTGACAAAAAATCTGTTCTTACCCTGACCATATTACACATTTGACAATACAATATTATACATTTAGATTTATGGGTCCTATTTTACACAATAGAGGCTATTTATTACATGACTTCAGTAAAATACAGACAGAAACCAAACTGCCATGTCATCCTTCACATTCAATAAAATACAGACAGAAACCAAACTTCCATGTCATCCTTCACATTCAATAAAATACAGACAGAAACCAAACTGCCATGTCATCCTTCACATTCAGTAAATGGAAGAATGATTTATGACAGTATGTATGTCTGCCTGTCTGTTTCCCAAATGGAACCCTGTTCCGTATACAGTGCACTACTTCTGCTCAGAACCCTATTGTACTACATAGGGAATAGGGTGCCATTTGGGAGGCAGTGTCTGTATAATGAATAACCTGCCGATTAGAGGGTTACTGCTGTGTTGCCATGCAGCACTATGCAGCCAGGATACAGCCTCAGGTGCCCTGCAGCACTATACAGCCAGGATACAGTCTCAGGTGCCCTGCAGCACTATACAGCCAGGATACAGCCTCAGGTGCCCTGCAGCAAAATACAGCCAGGATACAGTCTCAGGATACAGCCTCGCCCCGTAGCACTCACTTCTGTCATCATGAAGTGCTTTGAGAGACTAGTCAAGGATCATATCACCTCCACCCTACCTGTCACCCTAGACCCACTCCAATTTGCTTACCGCCCCTAATAGGTCCACAGACGACGCAATCGCCATCACACTGCACACTGCCCTAACCCATCTGGACAAGAGGAATACCTACGTAAGAATGCTGTTCATTGACTACAGCTCAGCATTCAACACCATAGTACCCTCCAAACTCGTCATTAAGCCACCCCGCCCTGTGCAACTGGGTCCTGGACTTTCTGACGGGCCACCCCGAGGTTGTAAAGGTAGAAAACAATATCTCCACCCGCTGATCCTCAACACTGGGGCCCCACAAGGGTGCATTCTCAGCCCTCTCCTGTACTCCCTGTTCACCCATGACTGCGTGGCCATGCACGCCTCCAACTCAATCATCAAGTTTGCAGACGACACTACAGTGGTAGGCCTGATTACCAGCAACGACAAGACAGCCTACAGGGAGGAGGTGAGGGCCCTCGGGGTGTGGTGTCAGGAAAATAACCTCTCACTCAACGTCAACAAATCAAAGGAGATGATCGTGGACTTCAGGAGACAGCAGAGGGAGCACCCCCCTATCCACATCGACGGGAAAGTAGTGGAGAAGGTGGAAAGTTTTAAGTTCCTCGGCGTACACATTACGGACAAACTGAAATGGTCCACCCACACAGACAGCGTGGCGAAGAAGGCGCAACAGCGCCTCTTCAACCTCAGGAGGCTGAAGAAATGTGGCTTGTCGCCTAAAACACTCACAAACCTTTACAGATGCACAATCGAGAGCATCCTGTCAGGCTGTATCATCGCCTGGTACAGCAACTGCATCGCCCTCAACTGCAAGGCTCTCCAGGGTGGTGCGGTCTGCACAATGCATCACCGGGGGCAAACTACCTGCCATCCAGGACACCTACAACACCCGATGTCACAGGAAGGCCAAAAAGATCATCAAGGACAACAACCACCCGAGCCACTGCCTGTTCACCCCGCTATCATCCAGAAGGCGAGGTCAGTACAGGTGCATCAAAGCTGGGTCCGAGAGACTGAAAAACAGCTTCTATCTCAAGGCCATCAGACTGTTAAACAGTCATCACTAACATAGAGGCTGCTGCCAACATACAGACTCAAATCTCTGGCCACTTTAAGAAATTGATTTAATAAAGGTATCACTAGTCACCTTAAATAATGCCACTTTACTCATCTCATATGTATATACTGTATTTATATTCCATCTATTGCATCTTGCCTATGCCGCTCGGCCATTGCTCATCCATATAATTATATGAACATATAATAAACAATTTCTTATTCTCATTCACCCCTTTAGGTTTGTGTGTACTAGGTAGTTGTTGGGGAATTGTTAGATTACTTGTTAGATATTACTGCACTGTCGGAACTAGAAGCATAAGCATTTTGCTACACTCGCATTATCATGTGTATGTGACCAATAAAATGTAATTTGATAATAGCCTCAGTCATTACACCCTACCATGTAGCAGTCTAACTCAGAGTGTAGCGCTGATTTGTGTTTCACGTCTGCTTTGGTTCCTTCCTCCCTGGCCTCCAGCACTACAACCCAACCATCTGTCGGCCATCTTACAGTGCCTTCGGAAAGTGTTCAGACACCTTGACTTTTTCCACATTTTGTTATATTACAGCCTTATTCTAAAATGTGTGTGTGTGTGTGTGTGTGTGTGTGTGTGTGTGTGTGTGTGTGTGTGTGTGTGTGTGTGTGTGTGTGTGTGTGTGTGTGTGTGTGTGTGTGTGTGTGTGTGTGTGTGTGTGTGTGTGTGTGTGTGTGTGTGTGTGTGTGTGCGTGTAATGGATGTGCCTGAGCTTGTGTTTTGTAAAGCATGTCTGGAATTTGGCCGATCTTCCTGTCCCCTTCAGTCTGTCTCTCACACAGCACTGACCTGGCTAGTAGTGGTTGACTTTCCCCAGTTCAAGTGGCTGTATAAGTGTATTAGTGGATGCTTTTTACACAGACAGAGAGACAGAGACAGACAGACAGACGCAGAGAGACAGAGAGAGACAGACAGACAGAGAGAGAGAGGGACAGAGAGAGAGAGGGACAGAGAGACAGAGAGACAGACAGACAGACGCAGAGAGACAGCGAGAGACTGACAGACAGACAGACAGGGAGAGAGAGACAGACAGACAGAGCGAGAGAGAGAGAGAGAGAGAGAGAGAGAGCGACAGACAGAGAGAGGCAGACAGACAGACAGACAGACAGACAGACAGAGAGAGAGAGACAGACAGACGCAGAGAGACAGCGAGAGAGGGACAGAGAGACAGAGAGACAGACAGACAGACAGAGAGAGAGAGAGAGAGGGACAGAGAGAGACAGACAGACAGAGCGAGAGAGAGGGACAAAGAGACAGAGAGAGGCAGACAGACAGACAGAGAGAGAGAGAAAGAGAGACAGACAGACAGAGAGAGGGACAGAGAGAGAGAGAGAGTCAGTGATTGTGTATCAAGGCCTATGCTAGGCTGTAAATCTGCCCAGGTCAATCAAGTAGAAGCCAACTACTGAAAACAACTGGATGGAACATTTTCTCCAGTCCACACAAGATTTGTGGCCAAGGCTTAAAATGATTTTTACCCTACCACCTATTGCATCAGTAGACATCAGAAACGTACACAAACACACACACACACACACTCCATCAATGAGCACAGGGCTTGGATCATTACTTACCTCGGTATTGACATTCTACACCTGGTGGCTTTTTACAATATTTTCAGTCTGAGGAGATTTCATCCACCCCACTCTGTTTCTCTCTCTTCTTCCATCGATTTGTTTCCCTCCCAAGTCTTTCTTTGGCTGATTTAAAAAGGAACTAATTGTAAGAAAAAAAGGCCTATACAGTGCATTTGGAAAGTATTCAGACACCTTGACTTTTTCCACATTTTGTTATTTAAACTTCTTCGGGATCAGTGGCCCGAACTCGGGATGGTTGAGCTAACATAGGCTAATGCGATTAGCATGAGGTTGTAAGTAACAAGCAAATTTACCAGGACATAGACATATCTGATATGGGCAGAAAGCTTAAATTCTTGTTAATCTAACTGAACTGTCCAATTTACAGTAGTTATTACAGTGAAAGAATACCATGCTATTGTCTGAGGAGAGTGCACAATTTTGAACATGAAAAGTTATTAATAAACAAATTAGGCACATTTAGGCAGTCTTGATACACAATTTTGAACAGAAATGCAATGGTTCATTGGATCAGTCTAAAACGTTGCACATACACTGCTGCCATCTAGTGGCCAAATTGGGCTGGAATATTACATTACAGCCTTTCTCTTGCATTTCAAAGATGATGGTACAAAAAAAATATAGAAGGCCAGCATCCCAGAGTCGCCTCTTCACTGTTGACGTTGAGACTGGTGTTTTGCGAGTACTATTTAATGAAGCTGCCAGTTGAGGACTTGTGAGACTTCTGTTTCTCAAACTCAAATGTCCTCTTGCTCAGTTGTGCACCGGGGCCTCCCACTCCTCTTTCTATAGACTGACCAGTTTCAGAAGAAAGTTCTTTGTTTTTGGCCATTTTGAGCCTGTAATCGAACCCACAAATGCTGATTCTCCAGATACTCAACTAGTCTAAAGAAGGCCAGTTTTATTGCTTCTTTAATCAGCAAAACAGGTTTCAGCTGTGCTAACATAATTGCAAAAGGGTTTTCTAATCATCAATTAGCCTTTTAAAATAATAAACTTGGATTAGCTAACACAACGGGCCATTGGAACACAGGAGTGATGGTGGCTGATAATGGGCCTCTGTACGCTTATGTAGATATTCCATAAAAAATCTGCCGTTTCCAGCTACAATAGTCATTTACAACATTAACAATGTCTACACTGTATTTCTGATCAATTTGATGTCATTTTAATGGACAAAAAAATTGCTTTTCTTTCAAAAACAAGGAAATGTCTTAAGTTACCCCAAACTTTTGAACGGTAGTATATATCACCTGTTGTACATTTACCATGAATTCCTATTTCTCATCTACAATGTTTGTTACTTTGGTTACGGTAATTTCTGTTACTGCATTCAATACCATTATTCCAGTCTTCCCGTTATCACTGTAGGCGTGGACACATTGTTTGCAGAGTGCACAGCCTATGCTACGCTTGTGAGAAACAAGTTTTGTTTGATTTCATTCCATTTAAGAGTTTTGGCTATTTAGTCATTGTCTTTTGTTTGGAGAGCTTATGTCAACGTTGAGTAAGGACGCGCAGGCATAGAAATAAGCTTATAGGCTACCTGGCCTGCGTGCAAATGTAGTCATAGAAATGTGCCCATTTGGGGATCTGATTGGCTTTAACGACACCACCACTAATGACCTGTGGAGCTTCTTAAAGTAATGTTTTCTTCACCTCAAACAGCAAGCCAACAAAACATGTTTTTACATCCATTGAGAATGACAATAGTTCCTCACTGTATTTGAAAAATATTCCCAGCTCTCCCTTTCGATATCCAGTCTGCCTGGAAGGGAAAAATGTCATGCTCTGATCCAGAGGTGCTTGACTTGGACTAAAATAGGTTCCAGTACTCATTGTGGGTGCAGTTACTGTTTATCAAGGATGCAATTTTCACTGGTGAAGGGGGGGACATTCTGAAGTAGCATTTTCGCTAGTACCAGCTTCAGCCCAGACCCAAGTTAATAGTTGAGACAATGTTTCAAGTTCCTTGCAGACAAGCCATGTGTAGCCAATGTGATTTATAGGATATTTGTTTTTATCAGGAAATTTTCTACCTGCGGGCTGCAATGTTTTACTTTGTTGGCTTTATGTAGGCTATTTTTACATAGTTGGCAATGGAAAAATAAATTACTTTTTAGGTTTGTATCATTTTCATTTCGATTTGGATAGAATGTTGATTAACCCCATGACAATGGTTTGAGATATGAAGACGTTATTAAATTTTTTTTTAACCTGTTTCACGAAAATGTACATATGAAAACCATAAATGGCACGCAGATCTGGAGAAATGGTAAGATAAATTGGCATTCCACATGAGAAAGGTTGCCGACTCCTCATGTAGCCTATTACCAGCAACTTACCAGGAGACTAATGGCAGAATCCGTGAAAGCCAGCAGGAGCGGTAGAAGAATAGTTGGGTCAGGTTTTTTTTTTCTTCTTCTGGTTATCTAGATCTCTGGCGCCCTCATGAGGAATTTGTCTTATTTCATCAAACTATAAGCTTAAAGCATCAGACAAGCTCACATCATAGGGTGTGTCTATATAAGGACAAATGCCCATAAAAAAAATCTGACCAATCGGTTGAAATTGGTTGAAAGAACAGACGTCTTTCGGTCGACCAAGAGTTTTTTTTACAGCCCTAGTCTATATAAGTTCCCATAGTTGGCAGTGCATGTCAGAGCAAAAACCAAGGCATGAGGTCGAAAGAATTGTCAGTAAAGCTCCGAGACAGGATTGTGTCGAGGCACAGATCTGGGGAAGGGTTCCAAAACATTTCTGCAGCATTGAAGGTCCCCAAGAACACAGTGGCCTCTATCATTCTTAAATGGAAGAAGTTTGGAACCACCAAGACACTTCATAGTGCTGGCCCCCCGGGCAAACTGAGCAATCGGGGAAGAAGGGTCTTGGTCAGGGAAGTGACCAAGAACCCGACGGAAGATACTCCTCAGTAAAAGGCACATGACAGCCCGCTCTCAGACCATGAGAAACAAGATTCTCTTGTCTGATGAAACCAAGATTGAACTCTTTGGCATGAATCCCAAGCATCACGTCTGGGGGAAACCAGGCACCGCTCATCACCTGGCCAATACCATCCCTACGGTGAAGCATGGTGGTGGCAGCATCATGCTGTGGGGATGTTTTTTAGCGGAAGGGACTAGGAGACTAGTCAGGATCGAGGGAAAGATGAACGGAGCAAAGTACAGAGAGATCTTTGATGGAAACCTGCACTAGAGCGCTCAGGACCTCAGACTGGGGCGAAGGTTCACCTTCCAACAGGACAACGACCCTAAGCACACAGCCAAGACAAGGCAGGAGAGTTGCTTCGGGACAAGTCTCGATCCTTGAGTGGCCCAGCCAGAGCCCGGATTTGAACCCGATCAAACATCTCTGGAGAGACCTGAAAATAGCTGTGCAGCGACACGCTGACAGAGCTTGAGAGGATCTGCAGAGAAGAGAAACTCCCCCAAATACAGCTTAGTGTCATACCCAAGAAGACTTGAGGCTATAATCACTGCCAAAGGTGCTTCAAGTACTGAATAAAGGGTCTGAATACTTATGTAAATGTGCTATTTCAGTTTGTATTTTTAATACATTTGCAAGAATGTATATAAACCTGTTTTTGCTTTGTCATTATGGGGTATTGTGTGTAGATTGATGTGGAAAAAGTAAAGGGGTCTGAATACTTTCCGAATGCACTGTATATCCGTATTTGAAATGAGTATGACTCAGCCTACTTTATAAAACATGACACATGGAAGCTACTGGTCACCAGATGACTCTGAAAGAACGGACAATGCGTCAGTATGGTCAGAACGGATGAGCAAGTGCAGGAGCTACTTGTTCATCAGTTTAGGGGTTAAGGTTAGGGGTCAGGGTTAGTGGTTGAAACTGTATGATAGTGGATGAAGGCCGTAGTAGTCAGAGTGGAATGTTTTAGGGAAGGGAACTAGTTAGGCTAGCTAGCTCATGAATAGAAACATGGGCTTTCAGAGTCTCTCTCTCTTTGATCTCCCTCCTGCTCTCTCTCCCGCTTTCTCTTTCTCTCTCTTTCTCTCTCTCTTTTTTTCTTTCTTTCTTTCTCTCTTTCTCGCTATCACTCTCTCTCTGTCTCTCTCTCTCCATTTACATAATTATTGAGGCCACCAATTGAGGCCACCAGTACATCACTTGATAAATGTTGATTACACTGGGGGGAAACATGGGAAATGTTGAAGTAGCTGCTCCCTACCTAGCCAGACACAGAGTACACATTAAAACTAGAGCTGGGCAATAGGAACAGAAGTCCATATTGTGATGAATTGCTTGAAATGATGATAAATTGAACGAAAAGTTTATAACAATCATGTGCACCACAGTTTAGAACATTAATGTGCACCACAGTTTAGAACATTAATGTATACCACAGTTTAGAACATTAATGTGCACCACAGTTTAGAACATTAATGTACACCACAGTTTAGAACATTAATGTGCACCACAGTTTAGAACATTAATGTGCACCACAGTTTAGAACATTAATGTATACCACAGTTTAGAACATTAATGTGCACCACAGTTTAGAACATTAATGTACACCACAGTTTAGAACATTAATGTGCACCACAGTTTATAACATTAATGTACACCACAGTTTATATCATTAATGTACACCACAGTTTATAACATTAATGTGCACCACAGTTTAGAACATTAATGTGCACCACAGTTTAGAACATTAATGTACACCACAGTTTAGAACATTAATGTGCACCACAGTTTAGAACATTAATGTACACCACAGTTTATATCATTAATGTGCACCACAGTTTAGAACATTAATGTACACCACAGTTTATATCATTAATGTGCACCACAGTTTATAACATTAATGTGCACCACAGTTTAGAACATTAATGTGCACCACAGTTTAGAACATTAATGTACACCACAGTTTATATCATTAATGTGCACCACAGTTTATAACATTAATGTGCACCACAGTTTAGAACATTAATGTACACCACAGTTTATAACATTAATGTGCACCACAGTTTATAACATTAATGTGCACCACAGTTTAGAACATTAATGTGCACCACAGTTTACAACATTAATGTGCACCACAGTTTACAACATTAATGTGCACCACAGATTTTATATTCTCCTTTAAACTTATACTTCTAGTTTGATGGTTGTAGCCGTCAATTGTTCCATTAACTATCACCCATAATAGCAAACTTATTTAATTTCAAACTTCTCATTTCTCTAGTGTAGGCTACTTATCGTTAGGATATCAGATAAATGCCTATGCGATAAGTGGTCAGTGTCGATCATTTTCTGTTTATCGTCCCAGCTCTAATATACACTTTGTGGCGTGTGTGTGCACGTGTTCATGTCACGATCTTCAGTAGGGACAGACCAAGGCGCAGCGAGGTATCCAGTATACATGCTTTATTATTCACGTAACTGGGCAAAAACAACAAAAATGAACGTAACGAAGATCGTGAAGCTGAACACAACTAAACATACAACAAGTTATGCTCAAACAATAACCCACAAACCCCTAAAGAAAACTACAAACATATATATGGTTCCCAATTAGAGGTAACGAACCTCAGCTGCCTCTAATTGGGAACCATTACCCCAACATAGAAATATATAACCTAGAACAGAAAAAACCCTACACCAAAACAAAACTAAACACTCCAGCCTGTCTTCTCAGGCCTGGACGTGACAGTACCCCCCCCAAAAGCGCGGACTCCGACCTCGCCAAAAGTCCATTGGGGGGGTCTTCGGGTGGGCCTTCCTGTCCCAGGTGGCGGCTCCGGTGCCGGCCGTGCTGGCTCGGGATCCCACACCGGTGGCCCTGGGCTATTTGCCGGAACAGTTAGACAGGACGTGCTGGACTCTCTAAGCGCACAGGGGGCCTGGTGCGCGGAGCCGGAACAGGACGTGCTGGACTCTCTAAGCGCACAGGGGGCCTGGTGCGCGGAGCCGGAACAGGACGTGCTGTACTCTCTAAGCGCACAGGGGGCCTGGTGCACGGAGCCGGAACAGGACGTGCTGGACTCACTAAGCGCACAGGGGGCCTGGTGCGCGGAGCAAGGACTGGACGTACTGGGCTATCTAAGCCTACAGGGGACCTGATGCGTGGAGCCGGTACTTCTCTCCCCGGCTGTTCACTCACCCTTGCCTCATGGATGATGGGAGCTGGAATGTCACGCACTGGGCTGTGGATGCGAACCGGAGACCCCACACGCAGAACCGGTGCAGGATATCTCGGCCCCAGAAGGCGCACTGGAGACCTGGCGCGCAGAGCCTGCACCACTCTTCCAGGCTGCACACTCACCCTAGCCCGACAGATGAGTGGCGCTGGAATTTCGCGCACCGGCCTATGCATACCGTGCGCACAACTGCATCGCACGGCGTCTGCTCAGTGCGACGCACACTCCAACGCTCCCTCCAAAGAGCACGAGGAGTTAGCTCAGGAGTCCTTCCTGAACCGGCCAAACTCCCCGTGTGCCCCCCCAAAAAAGTTTTTTGGGGGTGCCTTTCGGGCTTCCTAGCCAGGCGAGTTCCAACAAACTTTTCTCTCTCCGGATTCCATGCTCCATTAAATCCTCATAGTATCACCGCTCAGCCGCCGCTGCTTCCAGCTCCTGTCTTGGACGGCGATACTCTCCAGGCTGGGTCCAGGGTCCCCCTCTAAACAATTCCTCCTCCCAGGTCCAGTACTCCCGGTTCTCTCGCTGCTTGGTCTTTTTATGGTGGGTTATTCTGTCACGATCTTCAGTAGGGACAGACCAAGGCTCAGCGAGGTATCCAGTATACATGCTTTATTATTCACGTAACTGGGCAAAAACAACAAAAATGAACGTGACGAAGATCGTGAAGCTGAACACAACTAAACATAACAACAAGCTATGCTCAAACAATAACCCACAAACCCCTAAAGAAAACTAC
Organism: Brachymystax lenok tsinlingensis; assembly: GCA_030435695.1. Classification (NCBI taxonomy): domain Eukaryota; kingdom Metazoa; phylum Chordata; class Actinopteri; order Salmoniformes; family Salmonidae; genus Brachymystax; species Brachymystax lenok. The sequence continues at coordinate 29,090,326 of CM059784.1, read as the reverse complement.
AAACATATATATGGTTCCCAATTAGAGGTAACGAACCTCAGCTGCCTCTAATTGGGAACCATTACCCCAACATAGAAATATATAACTTAGAACAGAAAAAACCCTAGACCAAAACAAAACTAAACACTCCAGCCTGTCTTCTCATGCCTGAACGTTACAGTTCATACATAAATTATGCTGTGTGTGTGCGTTGCTGGCTCTATTTTGGGACAGACTGAGAGGTGACCTGGCCTGGATTTGTGATTACAGCAGTGTTTCTGCAGCATTACTGCATCTCTAATGTAACTTGTCTACCAGTAATGGAGGATCAGACTAGACATAGTTACCGCTGGATGTTGAAACCAGCCAGTGATAACATGAGGGCTGTGGGGGGGGTTATATTAAAGACATGGTCATTAGAACAATGTGTGTGTGTTTTTACTCCCCTGATGTTTATGGTCTGAAGACTGGTTTAAGGCGTGTGTGTGGTTTAAGGCCAGAGTGTGTGTTTATCCTCGTGGAAAGAGAGATGGGTCAACCGGGTGGAATCAATAGAGATCCTTAATGAGCGGAGAGAGAGAGGAGGAGGAATGGAGAGGGAGGAATGGAGAGAGAGAGGGAGGGGAGGAATGAGAGAGAGAGAGGAGGGGAATGGAGAGGGGGAATGGAGAGAGGGAGGGGGAATGGAGAGGGGGAATGGAGAGAGAGAGGGAGGGGGATGGAGATAGAGATGGAGGAATGGAGAGAGAGAGGAGGAGGAATGAAGAGAGAGAGGGAGAGGGAGAAATGGAAAGAGAGAGAGAGAGAGGGGGAAGAATGGAGAGAGAGAGAGAGAGAGAGAGAGAGAGAGAGAGAGAGAGAGGAGGAGAGGGAGGAATGGAGGGGGGGATGGAGAGAGAGGAGGAGAGGGAGGAATGGAGAGAGAGAGGAATGGAGGGGGGAGGAATGGAGAGAGAAAGAGAGAGAGGAATGGAGGGGGGAGGGAGGAATGGAGAAGGAGAGAGGGAGGAATGGAGGGGATAGAGGGAGGAATGGAGGGGAGGGAGGGAGTAATGGAAGGGGGAGGGAGGAATGGGGGAGAGAGGATGGAGGGAGGGAGTCTCCTCCCTCAGACTCTGTGATTGTTTTAATTAGTTCAGAACATCCCAGAAAAACAACTAGACTATGTATGACCAATCATTCCTCACATTCTGCCCATTAAAGACGAAAAACAAGGTCAACTTTGCATTAATATCGTTGAACAGAAGCCGGAAGCTAGCGCGCTAGGTTAGCATGACATACCGTATAGTTGTTAATATGACCACTGAATAACCACAGTGTGCTATAGTAGGTTACACTGTTCCGTATAGTCGTTAATATGACCACTGAATAACCACAGTGTGCTATAGTAGGTTACACTGTACCGTATAGTCATTAATATGACCACTGAATAACCACAGTGTGCTATAATAGGTTACACTGTTCCGTATAGTCATTAATATGACCACTGAATAACCACAGTGTGCTATAGTAGGTTACACTGTACCGTATAGTCATTAATATGACCACTGAATAACCACAGTGTGCTATAGTAGGTTACACTGTACCGTATAGTCAGTGGGTTAACTGCCTTGCTCAGGGGCAAAACAACAGATTTTTACCTTGTCAGCTCGGGGATTCGATCCAGCAACCTTTCAGTTACTGGCCCAACGCTCCTACCTGCCACTGTAGAAACTACAGCAGGGCTGCCCAGGTTATAAAGGAACATCCTCGTCCCAAATTAATTCCCTGCTGCCTGATTCAAACACTCTGCCTCTTTATCAGACAACTAGCATTTACTGTAGTCAGTAGCATCACAGAGGGCGAACACACACACATACACACACACACACACACACACACGCACACACACACATACAGTTACATAACAAGCTTTCTGATGGTGCATATGCTCTCTGCTCCTCTTACCCAAGTGGCTCACACACACACACACACACACACACACACACACACACACACACACACACACTCTTCATTTGTAATCTTCTCTTCTAGCTTACATCTCGTTTTTATCATTTCAAAATGCATGAGGTGTCTCTGACAGGAAGAACATGCATTATGTGGGATTTGAAGGCTTAACAACTGTAGGAAAGTGTTGTGGTTCTGTTTAGCGTTGCTCTATGATGAGCTAGTAGTAGAGCGTGGTTGAACCATATGGCTGTTGTCCACTATTACACACTTATTACTACCAGATCACAGTTTAGGTGGCTAAAGTAAAAACGTGTTTATTTTTCCATTTGGTGTGTCGGGGAAAATTCTAAAGGTTTTAGGTCGGTCACTGACTGCACAAAACTGCCTCGGAACACACACACACACACACACACAGACACACACACACACACACACACACACACACACACACACACACACACACACACACACACACACACACACACACACACACACAGCTGATGACAGAGAAGTGGCTCATGTCAAGTAATTCCCTGAAAGAGGAGATATAAAGCCAGGCAGGAGTATAATTCACATCTACAACAGACTAGTAACTAAGGTAAAGGCTAGGGGGAAACACTGAGTAAGACAGAGGGAACGGGACCACCTAATAAAGAATCATGATACTAGTTATTAGGGTTTGTTAACTGCCAGTGATCAGATGAACAGAGGAAGACAGGCAGAGACAGACAGCTGAATACTGTAAACAATCAAATAAAGTGTGGACTTGGTCTTGGAAATGATGGTTCGTGTTGCCATAGAGATAAGATATTACAGTTAGAAGGTGAATAGGAGGTTATCATGGTGATGATGGTTCGTGTTGCCATAGAGATAAGATATTACAGTTAGAAGGTGAATAGGAGGTTATCATGGTGATGATGGTTCGTGTTGCCATAGAGATAGGATATTACAGTTAGAAGGTGAATAGGAGGTTATCATGGTGATGATGGTTCGTGTTGCCATAGAGATAAGATATTACAGTTAGAAGGTGAATAGGAGGTTATCATGGTGATGATGGTTCGTGTTGCCATAGAGATAAGATATTACAGTTAGAAGGTGAATAGGAGGTTATGGTGATGATGGTTCATGTTGCCATAGAGATAGGATATTACAGTTAGAAGGTGAATAGGAGGTTATCATGGTGATGATGGTTCGTGTTGCCATAGAGATAAGATATTACAGTTAGAAGGTGAATAGGAGGTTATCATGGTGATGATGGTTCGTGTTGCCATAGAGATAAGATATTACAGTTAGAAGGTGAATAGGAGGTTATCATGGTGATGATGGTTCATGTTGCCGTAGAGATAAGATATTACAGTTAGAAGGTGAATAGGAGGTTATCATGGTGATGATGGTTCATGTTGCCATAGAGATAAGATATTACAGTTAGAAGGTGAATAGGAGGTTATCATGGTGATGATGGTTCATGTTGCCATAGAGATAAGATATTACAGTTAGAAGGTGAATAGGAGGTTATCATGGTGATGATGGTTCATGTTGCCATAGAGATAAGATATTACAGTTAGAAGGTGAATAGGAGGTTATCATGGTGATGATGGTTCATGTTGCCATAGAGATAAGATATTACAGTTAGAAGGTGAATAGGAGGTTATCATGGTGCTGGTGGTTCATGATGCCAAAGATATTTTACAGGGTTCTGAATCAGTTTGTTTATATCCATTCTCTGTTTCTCAACCTCTTTCTTCCTCTCTTCTTTGCTCTCTTCCTCTACCTCAAGAGTTCCCCATGCGGCCACCCTGTCCTGTAACCAATGGCAACGTTGTTCCAGACCCTTCCTCTGAGCCGTGACCCCAGCAAGACATTCCGTGACCCCTACTCGACCCCTACCCGGCCCACAGCCCTACTGGCCCGGTGCAGTATGGGTAGCGTAGGCAGCCTAGTGGAGCGCCCGGACGGGTCCCCAGCTAAAGGCAGTCGGGCCGTGCCCCAGGTGGGACCCAGACAGACCAACAGGTTATTAAAGAAAGGCTTCAACCAGAGAGAGCTGCTCAACTACCTCAACATCACCAGGTTAGTGAGCTCTCTGATAGGCACACAATTGCTGCCATTTTTCATCACCCAGATGGGTGCTACATTAGAGAGTATGTATTCTCTATGTATTCCATAAAGTGCAGACAAAGCGATAAAGAGTTGTCTGTTTCAAATAGAAGGCATTAATGATGCTCTTGGGTAATAACATCACCTGTTATTCCATAGCAGTGTTGTTAGTGCTGCTGGCAGGTGGGTGCCACACATAGTGAGCTGGTAGGATGACTCCTACCATTCGGAAAGTATTCATACCCCTTGACTTTTTCCACATTTTGTTACATTACAACCTTATTCTAAAATTGATTAAATAGTTTTTTCCCCTCATCAATCTACACACAATACCCCCAAATAACAAAGAAAAAAATACAATTTAATACTATTTTCTACATTGTAGAATAATAGTGAAGACATCAAAACTATGAAATAACACATATGGAATCATGTAGTAACCATAAAAGTGTTAAACAAATCAAAATAGATTTTAGATTCTTCAAAGTAGCCACCCTTTGCCTTGATGACAGCTTTGCACACTCTTGGCATTCTCTCAACCAGCTTCACCTGGAATGCTTTTCTAACAGGTTTGAAGGAGTTCCCACACATGCTGAGCACTTGTTGGCGGCTTTTCCTTCACTCTCCGGTCCAACTCATCCCAAACCATCTCAATTGGGTTGAGGTCGTGTGATTGTGGAGGCCAGGTCATCTGATGCAACACTCCATCACTCTCTTCTTGGTCAAATAGCCCTTACACAGCCTGGAGGTGTGTTTTTGGTCATTGTCCTGTTGAAAAACAAATGATAGTACCACTAAGCGCAAACCATATGGGATGGCGTATCGCTGCAGAATGCTTTGGTAGCCATGCTGGTAAGTGTGCCTTGAATTCTAAATAAATCACTGACAGCGTCACCAGCAAAGCACCCCCACACCATCACTCCTCCTCCTCCATGCTTCATGGTGGGAACTACACATGCAGAGATCATCCGTTCACTTACTCTGCGTCTCACAAAGACATGGAGGTTGGAACCAAAAATCTCAAATTTTGACTCATCAGACCAAAGGACAGATTTCCACTGGTCTAATGTCCATTGCTCGTGTTTCTTGGCGCATGCAAGTCTCTTCTTCTTATTGGTGTCCTGTAGTAGTGGTTTCTTTGCAGCAATTCGACCATGAAGGCCTGATTCACGCAGTCTCCTCTAAATAGTTGATTTTGAGATGTGTCTGTTACTTGAACTCTGTGAAGCGTTTATTTGGGCTGCAATTTCTGAGGCTGGTAACTCTAATGAACTTATCCTCAGCAGATGCAGCAGATGTACCTCTGGGTCTTCCTTTCCTGTGGTGGTCCTCGTAAGAGCCAGTTTCATTGTAGCGCATAATGGTTTTAGCGACTGCACTTAAAGAAACTTTCAAACTTCTTGAAATGTTCCATATTGACTGACCTTCATATCTTAAAGTAATGATGGTCGTTTCTCAAATAAAATTTTATTTGTCACATATACATGGTTAGCAGATGTTAATGTGAGTGTAGCGAAATGCTTGTGCTTCTAGTTCCGACCATGCAGTAGTATCTAACAAGTAATCACAACAACTACCTTATACACACAAGTGTAAAGGAATGAATACGAGTATGTACATATAAATATATGGATGAGCGATGGCCGAACGGCATAGGCAAGTTGCAGTAGATGGTATAGAGTACAGTATATACAAATGAGATGAGTAATGTAGGATATGTAAACATTATATGAAGTGGCGTTGTTTAAAGTGGCTAGTGATACATTTATTTCATCCAATTTTTAATTATTAAAGTGGCTAGAGATTTGAGTCGATGGCCGAACGGCATAGGCAAGATGCAGTAGGTGGTATAGAGTACAGTATATACATATGAGATGAGTAATGTATGATATGTAAACATTATATAAAGTGGCATTGTTTAAAGTGGCTAGTGATACATTTATTACATCCAACTTTTTATTATTAAAGTGGCTAGAGATTTGAGTCAGTATGTTGGCAGAAGCCACTCAATGTTAGTAATGGCTGTTTAACAGTCTGATGGCCTTGAGATAGAAGCTGTTTTTCAGTCTCTCGGTCCCAGCTTTAATGCACCTGTACTGACCTCGCCTTCTGGATGATATCGGGGTGAACAGGCAGTGGCTTGGGTGGTTGTTGTCCTTGATGATCTTATTGGCCTTCCTGTGACATTGGGTGGTGTAGATGTCCTGGAGGGCAGGTAGTTTACCCCCGGTGATGCGTTGAGCAGACCTCACTACCCTCTGGAGAGCCTTACGGTTGTGGTGGTGATACAGCCCGACAGGATGCTCTCGATTGTGCGTCTGTAGAAGTTCGTGAGTGTTTTTGGTGACAAGTCGAATTTCTTTAGCCTCCTGAGGTTGAAGAGGCACTGTTGCGCCTCCTTCACCACGCTGTCTGTGTGGGTGGACCTTTTCAGTTTGTCCGTGATGTGTACGCCGAGGAACTTAAATTTTTCCACCTTCTCCACTACTGCCCGTCGATGTGAATAGGGGGGTGCTCCCTCTGTTGTTTCCTGAAGTCCACAATCATCTCCTTTGTTTTGTTGAGGTTGAGTGAGAGGTTATTTTCCTGACACCACACCCCGAGGGCCCTCACCTCCTCATGGTAGGCCGTCTCGTCGTTGTGGGTAATCAAGCCTACCACTGTAGTGTCATCTGCAAACTTGATGATTGAGTTGGAGGCGTGCTTGGCCACGCAGTCATGGGTGAACAGGGAGTACAGGAGAGGGCTGAGAACGCACCATTGTGGGGCCCCAGTGTTGAGGATCAGCGGGGTGGAGATGTTGTTTCCTACCCTCACCACCTGGGGGTGGCCCGTCAGGAAGTCCAGGACCCAGTTGCACAGGGCAGGGTCAAGACCTAGGGTCTCGAGCTTAATGACGAGTTTGGAGGGTGCTATGGTGTTAAATGCTGAGCTGTAGTCGATGAACAGCATTCTTACATAGCTATTCCTCGTCTTGTGTGCAGTGTGATTGCGATTGCGTCGTCTGTGGACCTATTGGGACAGTAAGCAAATTGGAGTGGGTCTAGCGTGTCAGGTAGGATGGAGGTGATATGATCCTTTACTAGTCTCTCAAAGCACTTCATGATGACGGAAGTGAGTGCTACGGGGCGATAGTCATTTAGCTCAGTTACCTTAGCTTTCTTGGGAACAGGAACAATGGTGGCCCTCTTGAAACTTGTGGAGGAGACTGGGATAGGGACTGATTGAATATGTCCGTAAACACACCAGCCAGTTGGTCTGCGCATGCTCTGAGGACACGGCCAGGGATGCCGTCTGGGCCAGCAGCCTTGCGAGGGTTAACACATTTAAATGTTTTACTCACGTTGGCTGCGGTGAAGGAGGTTTTGTTAGCGGGTTGTGTTGGTGGCACTGTATTGTCCTGAAAGCGAGCAAAGAAGTTGTTTAGTTTGTCTGGGAGCAGGACATCGTGGTCTGCGACGGGGCTGTTTTTCTTTTTGTAGTCCATGATTGACTGTAGACCCTGCCACATACCTCTCGTGTCTGAGCCGTTGAATTGCGACTCTACTTTGTCTCTATACTGACGCTTAGCTTGTTTGATTGCCTTGCGGAGGGAATAGCTACACTGTTTGTATTCAGACATGTTTCCGGTCGCCTTACTCTGATTAAAAGCAGTGGTTCGCGCTTTCAGTTTTGTGCGAATGCTGCCATCAATCCACGGTTTCTGGTTGGGGAAGGTTTTAATAGTCGCTGTGGGTACAACATCACCAATGCACTTGCTAATAAACTCGCTCACCGAATCAGCGTTATTCATCAATGTTATTGTCCAACGCTATGCGGAACATATCCCAGTCCACGTGATTGAAGCAATCTTGAAGAATTAGATTGGTCGGACCAGCGTTGAACAGACCTGAGCACAGGCGTTTCCTGTTTTAGTTTCTGTCTATAGCCTGGGAGCAACAAAATGGAGTCGTGGTCAGATTTGCCGAAAGGGGCCGGGGAATGGCTTTGAATGCGTCGGGGAAGTTAGAATAACAATGATCCAGGATTTTGCCGGCCCGGGTCGCACATTCGATATGCTGATAAAATTTAGGGAGCCTTGTTTTCAGATTAGCCTTGTTAAAATCCCCAGCTACAATAAATGCAGCCTCAGGATATGTGGTTTCCTGTTTACATATAGTCCAATGAATTTCTTTCAGGGCCGTCGATGTGTCAGCTTGAGGGGGATATACGCGACTGTGATTATAATCGAGGAGAATTCTCTTGGTAGATAATGCGGTCAGCATTTGATTGTAAGGAATTCTAGGTCAGGTGAACAAAAGGACTTGAGTTCCTATATGTTGTTATGATCACACCACGTCTCGTTATTCATAAGGCATACACCCTCGCCCTTCTTCTTACCAGATATATGTTTGTTTCTGTCGGCGCGATGCGTGAAGAAACCAGGTGGCTGTACCGACTCTGATAACGTATCCAGAGTTAGCCATGTTTCCGTGAAGCAAAGAACGTTGCAATCTCTGATGTCTCTCTGGAAGGCAACCCTTGCTCGGATTTCATCTACCTTGTTGTCAAGAGACTGGACATTGGCAAGTAGTATACTCGGGAGCGGTGCGCGATGTGCCCGTCTACGGAGCCTGACCAGAAGACCGCCCCATCTGCGCCGCCGTTGTTTTGGGTCGCCGGCTGGGATCTGGTCTATTGTCCTGGTTGGTGGACCAAACAGAGGATCCGCTTCGGGAAAGTCGTATTCCTGGTTGTAATGTTGGCACCAAATAGGGCTATCTTCTGTATACCACCCCTACCTTGTCACAACACAACTGATTGGCTCAAATGCATTAAGAAGGAAAGAAATTCCACAAATTAACTTTTAACAAGGCACACCTGTTAATTTAAATGCATTCCAGGTGACTACCTCATGAAGCTGGTTGAGAGAATGCAAAGAATGTGCAAAGCTGTCATCAAGGGTGGCTACATGATTCCATATGTGTTATTTCATAGTTTTGATGTCTTCACTATTATTCTACAATGTAGAAAATAGTAAAACATTAAGAAAAACCCTTGAATGAGTACAGTTGGTGTGTCTAAACGTTTGATTGGTACTGTATAAAATGTTTTAATAAAATATGACATTTACGTAAGTATTCAGACCCTTTACTCAGTACTTTGTTGAAGCATCTTTGACAGCGATTAATGCCTCGAGTCTTAGGTATGACACTAAAAGATTGGCACACCTGCATTTGCGGAGTTTCTCCCATTCTCCTCTGCAGATCCTCTCAAGCTCTGTCAAGTTGGATGAGGACCGTTGCTGCACAGCTATTTTCAGGTCTCTCCAGAGAAGTTCAATACGGTTCAAGTCCGGCCACTGGCTTGGCCACTCAAGGACATTCAAAGATTTGTCCCAAAGCCACTCCTGTGTTGTCCTGGCGGTGTGCTTAGGGTCTTTGTTCTGTTGGAAGGTGAACCTTCACCCCAGTCTGAGGTCCTGAGCGCTCTGGTGCAGGTTTTCATCAAGGATCTCAATGTACTTTGCTCCGTTCATCTATCCCTCGATCCTGACTATTCTCCAAGTCCCTACTGCTGAAAAACATCCCCACAGCATGATGCTTCCACCACCATGCTTCACCATAGGGATGGTGACAGGTTTCCTCAGGACGTGACGCTTGGCAATCAGGCCAAATAGTTCAGTCTTGGTTTCATCAGACCAGAGAATATTGTTTCTTATGGTCTGAGTATTTAGATGCCTTTTGGCAAATTCCAAGCGGGCTGTCATGTGCCTTTAACTGAGGACTGGCTTCCATCTGGCCACTCTACCATAAAAGCCTGATTGGTGGAGTGCTGTTGTAGTCGAATAACTCACAACAATGATTACATTTCCAGTATTCTGACTGACCACTACCACTTTGAAGTATTGAGACAAAAAAACATATATAACAAATAAGACATATGTGAGCAGAATATCTGCTGAGCTCAGGTAAATGGACTGAGCTAGATAAACATAGATAAACATAGAGTTGAACATTGGACTCCAGTAGAAACAGGATGTCAGCAGAAAAGACATATGGAACTGATAACCAGACATGAAGAAACAGGATGTCAGCAGAAAAGGTCATAAGGGAAAATGTGTCAGTATATGGGGAGTGTCCATATGCTTCATGTAAGGATGAAATACTATAAAGGCCGAGCCCTGTTGGACAGAATTCGGTTGATCCATGGACCAGCATGGCCGTTGATGCTTTGTATTAAAGGTCTTATTTTGAATTCACAAGTTCCAGTAAGGTGTCATATTTTGATTAAATATTCCACAACACTGCATAAATGGTTGTCCCTCTTGAAGATTCTCCCATCTCCACAGAGGAACTTTGGAGCTCTGTCAGAGTGACCATCGGGTTTTTGGTCACTTTCACCTTCTCCCCCCGATTGCTGAATTTGACCTGGCGGCCAACTCTAGGAAGAGTCTTGGTGGTTCCAAACTTCTTCCATTTAAGAATGATGGAGACCACTGTGTTCTTGGGGACCTTCAATGCTGCAGCAATGTTTTGGTACCCTTCCCCAGATCTGTGCCTCGACACAATCCTGTTTCTGAGATCTACGGACAATTCCTTCAATCTCATGGCTTGGTTTTTGCTCTGACATGCATTGTCAACTGTAGGACCTTATATAGACAGGTGTGTGCCTTTCCAAATCATGTCTGATCAATTGAATTTACCACAAGTGGACTCTAATCAAGTTGTAGAAGCATCTCAAAGATGATCAATGGAAACAGGATGCACCTGAGCTCAATTTTCGAATGTCATAGCAAAGGGTCTGAATACTTATGTAAATAAACTGTTTTTGCTTTGTCATTATGGGGTGTTGTGTGTAGACTGATGTGTAAAAAAAAATATTTAATCAATTTTTGAAGAAGGCTGTAATGTAACAAAATATGAAAAAAGAATACTTTCCGAATGCACTGTATTTGCGAAGTAAGCTGTTACAATGTAAAGTTGTAAATCTAGATGAAATATAAATAAGTTTCAAGTTTTAATGTCACATGCACAAGTACAGTGGAATGCCTTTCTTGCAGACTCGAATATAAATACAAATAATTTTCATAACAAGCTGTTATCGTTCAGGGGAACAGACTATCAATTGACTAGAAGCCTGAGTGAAAACCTTTATAATGATCCCCACCAGGAAAGAGGCCAAAGCGGGTAGCGGCCCAGGCAGCAGTAGGAAGGACATCTTCTCCAGCATGCAGTCCATGAAGAGAGAGCATGGACATGAAGAGCAACACATCAAGCTCTACTACAAAGACGGAACTGAGGTGGACGTGTCAAAGAACTCACTGCCCATTGGAGGGAAATATGAGAAGGTGAGAAGAACACCTGGTCATGGGACAACATATAGGGATGATATCCCTGGGACAACATATAGGGATGATATCTCTGGGACAACATATAGGGATGATATCCCTGGGACAACATATAGGGATGATATCCCTGGGACAATATATAGGGATGATATCCCTGGGACAACATATAGGGATGATATCTCTGGGACAATATATAGGGATGATATCCCTGGGACAACATATATGGGTGATATCTCTGGGACAACATATAAGGATGATATCCCTGGGACAACATATAAGGATGATATCCCTGGGACAACATATAGGGGTGATATCTCTGGGACAACATATAGGGGTGATATCCCTGGGACAACATATAAGGATGATATCCCTGGGACAACATATAGGGGTGATATCCCTGGGACAACATATAGGGCTGATGCTCCTTCAAAGGAGGTCCAGACCAAGAATGTCCTTTAATACTCTGAAGCCAACATGTCTCTCAGACAGAGAACGTCCTTTAATACTCTGAAGCCAACATGTCTCTCAGACAGAGAACGTCCTTTAATACTCTGAAGCCAACATGTCTCTCAGACAGAGAACGTCCTTTAATACTCTGAAGCCAACATGTCTCTCAGACCAAGAACGTCCTTTAATACTCTGAAGCCAACATGTCTCTCAGACAGAGAACGTCCCTTAATACTCTGAAGCCAACATGTCTCTCAGACAGAGAACATCCTTTAATACTCTTAAGCCAACATGTCTCTCAGACAGAGAACATCCTTTAATACTCTGAAGCCAACATGTCTCTCTGACAGAGAACGTCCTTTAATACTCTTAAGCCAACATGTCTCTCTGACAGAGAACGTCCTTTAATACTCTTAAGCCAACATGTCTCTCTGACAGAGAACGTCCTTTAATACTCTTAAGCCAACATGTCTCTCTGACAGGTCTCCCTGGCTTCCTACTCCCTACAGTTAGCTATAGTTTGAAGAATTGTCCTGTATCGCTGAGTCACTGGCAGCACTCGATGAATAACGTCCCAGTGGTAACTGTGTGTGCTGTGTGCGATGCGTGCGGTGTGTGTGTGTGTAGGAGACATAATGAAATGCTACCAGGTATTACCTGGCTAGGCTGGAGGGGGTGTTTTAAAATGTCCTGCATTAGTCATTTATAAGACCATGTATCAATAAGATGCCAACGCCTCTCCCTTCAGTCTGTATCTGGCGTAAATCACGCACACACAGTCCCTTCAGCACTCCTTGTAGAGACTAAGTAGTGCAGTAGGGTGAATTCATCTCATCCAGGCAGGATGTAAAACATCAGGCCTGAGAAATAACATGGAGAGAGCAGAGAGCTGAAAAAACGATTGATTTAATAGAAACCTTGTGGGTAATAGTGATTTCTAGACCTTGGCCTGAATACACCACCACTCTGGCTGTGAGTGAGATAGCGCTGCTCTCAATTCAATTCTATTCAGTTCCATTCAAAGAGCTTTATTGGCATGGGAAACATATGTTAACATTGCCAAAGCAAATGAAGTAGATAATATACAAAAATGAAATAAATAATAAAATGAACAGTGAACATTACACTCACAGAAGTTCCAAAATAATAAAGACATTACAAATGTCATTATTTCTATATACAGTGTTGTAACGATGTGAAAATTGTTAAAGTACAAAAGGGAAAATAAATAAACATAAATATGGGTTGTATTTACAGTGTTTGTTCTTCACTGGTTGCCCTTTTCTTGTGGCAACAGGTCACAAATCTTGCTGTTGTGATGGCACACTGATATTTCACCCAGTAGATATGGGAGTTTATCAAAATCTGGTTTGTTTTCGAATTCTTTGTTCATCTGTGTAATCTGAGGGAAATATGTGTCTCTAATATGGTCATACATTTGGCAGGAGGTTAGGAAGTGCAGCTCAGTTTCCACCTCATTTTGTGGGCAGTGTGCACATAGCCTGTCTTCTCTTGAGGGCCAGGTCTGAGTCTGTACATAGTCAAAGCTTTCCTTAAGTTTGGGTCAGTCACAGTGTATTCTGCCACTGTGTACTCTTTGTTTAGGGCCAAATAGCATTCTAGTTTGCTCTGTTTTTTTTGTTAATTCTTTCTTTTGTCTCAAGTAAGTATCGTTTTGTTTTCTCATGATTTGATTGGCTCTAATTGTGTTGCTGTTCTGGGGCTCTGCGGGGTCTGTTTGTGTTCGTGAACAGAGCCCCAGGACCAGCTTGCTTAGGGGACTCTTCTCCAGGTTCATCCCTCTGTAGGTCAAATCAAATCAAATTTTATTTGTCACATACACATGGTTAGCAGATGTTAATGCGAGTGTAGCGAAATGCTTGTGCTTCTAGTTCCAACCATGCAGTAGTATCTAACAAGTAATCTAACAAATTCACAACAACTACCTTATACACACAAGAGTAAAGGAATGAATACGAGTATGTACATATAAATATATGGATGAGCGATGGCTGACCGGCATAGGCAAGATGCAGTAGATGGTATGGAGTACAGTATATACACATATACAGTGGGGAAAAAAGTATTTAGTCAGCCACCAATTGTGCAAGTTCTCTCACTTAAAAAGATGAGAGAGGCCTGTAATTTTCATCATAGGTACACTTCAACTATGACAGACAAAATGAGGAAAAAATCCAGAAAATCACATTGTAGGATTTTTATGAATTTATTTGCAAATTATGGTGGAAAATAAGTATTTGGTCACATACAAACAAGCAAGATTTCTGGCTCTCACAGACCTGTAACTTCTTCTTTAAGAGGCTCCTCTGTCCTCCACTCGTTACCTGTATTAATGGCACCTGTTTGAACTTGTTATCAGTATAAAAGACACCTGTCCACAACCTCAAACAGTCACACTCCAAACTCCACTATGGCCAAGACCAAAGAGCTGTCAAAGGACACCAGAAACAAAATTGTAGACCTGCACCAGGTTGGGAAGACTGAATCTGCAATAGGTAAGCAGCTTGGTTTGAAGAAATCAACTGTGGGAGCAATTATTAGGAAATGGAAGACATACAAGACCACTGATAATCTTCCTCGATCTGGGGCTCCACGCAAGATCTCACCCGTGGGGTCAAAATGATCACAAGAACGGTGAGCAAAAATCCCAGAACCACACGGGGGGACCTAGTGAATGACCTGCAGAGAGCTGGGACCAAAGTAACAAAGCCTACAATCAGTAACACACTACGCCGCCAGGGACTCAAATCCTGCAGTGCCAGACGTGTCCCCCTGCTTAAGCCAGTACATGTCAGGCCCGTCTGAAGTTTGCTAGAGAGCATTTGGATGATCCAGATGAGGATTGGGAGAATGTCATATCGTCAGATGAAACCAAAATAGAACTTTTTGGTAAAAACTGTTTGGAGGACAAAGAATAAATTCATAAAGAATCCTACAATGTGATTTTCTGGATTTTTTTTCCTCATTTTGTCTGTCATAGTTGAAGTGTACCTATGATGAAAATTACAGGCCTCTCTCATCTTTTTAAGTGAGAGAACTTGCACAATTGGTGGCTGACTAAATACTTTTTTCCCCCACTGTATATGAGATGAGTAATGTAGGATATGTAAACATTATATAAATGGCATTGTTTAAAGTGGCTAGTGATACCTTATTTCATCCAATTATAATTATTAAAGTGGCTAGAGATTTGGGTCGATGGCCGAACGGCATAGGCAAGATACAGTAGATGGTTTAGAGTACAGTGTATACATTTGATATGAGTATGTCGGATACGTAAACATTATATACAAAATTGTTTAAAGTGGCTAGTGATACATTTGTTACATCCAATTCCTATGTTTAAAGTGGCTAGAGATTTCACCCAGTAGATATGGGAGTTTATCAAAATCTGGTTTGTTTTCGAATTCTTTGTTCATCTGTGTAATCTGAGGGAAATATGTGTCTCTAATATGGTCATACATTTGGCAGGAGGTTAGGAAGTGGTGATGGCTTTGTTATGGAAGGTTGGGGAATCGCTTACTTTTAGGTGGTTGTAGAATTTAACGGCTCTTTTCTGGATTTTGAGAATTAGCGGGTATCGCCCCTAATTCTGCTCTGCATGCATTATTTGGTGTTTTACATTGTACACTGAGGATATTTTAGCAGAATTCTGCATGCAGTCTCAATTTGGTGTTTTTCCCATTTTGTGAATTCTTGGTTGGTGAGCGGACCCCAGACCTCACAACAATAAAGGGCAATGGGTTCTATAACTGATTCAAGTATTTTTAGCCAGATCCTAATTGGTATGTCGAATTTAATGTTCCTTTTGATGGCATAGAAGGCCCTTCTTGCCTTGTCTCTCAGATCGTTCACAGCTTTGTGGAAGTTACCTGTGGCACTGATCGTTTTTTGTGTGCTCTAGGGCAATGGTGTCTAGATGGAATTTGTATTTGTGGTCCTGGCGACTGGACCTTTTTTGTAACACCATTATTTTTGTCTTACTGAGATTTACTGTCAGGGCCCAAGTCTGGCAGAATCTGTACAGAAGATCTAGGTGCTACAGTAGGCCCTCCTTTGTTGGTGACAGAAGCACCAGATCATCAGCAAACAGTAGACAGACTTCAGATTCTAGTGGGGTGAGGCCGGGTGCTGCAGACTGTTCTAGTGCCCTCGCCAATTAATTGATATATATGTTGAAGAGGGTGGGGCTTAAGCTGAATCCCTGTCTCACCCCACGGTCCTGTGGGAAGAAATGTGTGTGTTTTATTCCTATTTTAACCGCACACTTATTGTTTGTGTACATGGATTTTATAATGTCTTATGTTTTCCCCCAACACCACTTTCCATCAATTTGTATAGCAGACCCTCATGCCAAATTGAGTCGAAGGCTTTTTTGAAATCAACAAAGCATAAGAAGACTTTGCCTTTTTTGGGGTTTGTTTGTTTGTCAATTAGGGTGTGCAGGGTGAATACGTGGTCTGTCGTATGATAATTTGGTAAAATGCCAATATGACATTTGCTCAGTACATTGTTTTCACTGAGGAAATGTACGAGTCTGCTATTAATGATAATGCAGAGGATTTTCCGAAGATTGCTGTTGGTGCATATCCCACGGTAGTTATTGGGGTCAAATTTGTCTACATTTTTGTGGATTGGGGTGATCAGTCCTTGGTTCCAAATATTGGGGAAGATGCCAGAGCTGAGTATGATGTTAAAGAGTTTTAGTATAGCCAATTGGAATTAGTTGTCTGTATATTTGATCATATCATTGAGGATACCATCAACACCACAGGCCTTTTTGGGTTGGAGGGTTTTTATTTTGTCCTGTAGTTCATTCAATGTAATTGGAGAATCCAGTGGGTTCTGGTAGTATTTAATAGTTGATTCTGAGATGTGTATTTGATCATGTGTATGTTTTTGCTGTTTGTGCTTTGTTATAGAGCCAAAAAGATTGGAGAAGTGGTTTACCCATACATATCCATTTTGGGTAGAGAAAATTCTTTGTGGTTAGAGTCTATGGATTCTTCAATTACATTGAACTGATTTCTGACGTGCTGTTCCTTTTTTTCCCGTAGTGTATTTCTGTATTGTTTTAGTGATTCACCATAGTGAAGGTGTAGACTCAGGTTTTCTGGGTCTCTGTTTTTGGTTGGATAGGTTTCTCAATTTCTTTCTTAGGTTTTTGCATTCTTCATCAAACCATTTGTCATTGCTGTTCATTTTCTTCAGTTTTCTGTTAGGGAAGCTGAGAGGTCAAATATAGTGTTTAGGTTTTCTACTGCAGAGTTTACACCTTCACTATTACAGTGGAACATTCTGTCCAGGAAGTTGTCTAAAAGGGATTGAATTTGTTGTTGCCTAATATTTTTTTGGTAGGTTTTCACATTACATTCCTTCCATCTATAGCATTTCTTAATATTACTCAGTTCCTTTGGCTTTGATGCCTCATGATACTCTGTTCAAGTAGACTATGATTTTGCTGTGATCTGATAGGGGTGTCAGTGGGCTGACTGTGAACGCTCTGAGAGACTCTGGGTTGAGGTCAGTGATAAAGTAATCTACAGTACTACTGCCAAGAGATGAGCTATAGGTGTACTTACAGTAGGATTCCCCTCTAAGCCTACCATTGACTATGTACGTACCCAGCATGCGACAGAGCAGCAGGAGTTGTGACCCATTTTAGTTGGTTATGTTGTCATAGTTGTGCCTAGGGGGGCATATGGGGGAGGGAATGTTGTCACCTCCAGGCAGGTGTTTGTCCCCCTGTATGCTGAGGGTGTCAGGTTCTTGTCCGGTTCTGGCATTTAGGTCACCACAGACTAGTACATGTCCCTGGGCCTGGAAATGATTGATTTCCCCCTCCAGGATGGAGAAGCTGTCTTCATTAAAGTATGGGGATTCTAGTGGGGGGATATTGGTAGCACACAGGAGGACATTTTTATCTGTTGAGATAATTTCCTTTTGAATTTGTAGCCAAATGTAAAATATTCCTGTTTGGATGAAGTCCAGGTTCCTGCTCTTTAGGCCAAAGGCAGATGACCTCAGGCCTTGGATATCCCAGGATGAGATAGTGAAGGCTTTGTGTTCCATAAAGGGTCCAATGTTGTTGGTCATGTGGTTTGGCCTCAGGCCAGTAAGTGTGAGCAGAGCCTGCTGAGCATCTGGTACATGCCATTGGCTTGGGCTAGTGTACGAGTGGGGGTTCGGCCTGTTTGCCTGCTCACGGCCTGGGCGTATGTGTGACCATGTTGAGGCCCTCTTTGCGGGAGTGGGGGGCATGGGGTGGGCTGGAGGGGTATGGGTCTGATCTGAGGGGCCTAAATGGGGTATGGGCATGGTTGACTTGGGGGGGTGTTTCTGTCGTGGTTGACTCTGTCGGTCTCTCTATACCTCTCTCCCTGTCTGTCTCTCTCTACCTCTCTCCCTGTCTGTCTCTCTCTACCTCTCTCCCTGTCTGTCTCTCTCTACCTCTCTCCCTGTCTGTCTCTCTCTACCTCTCTCCCTGTCTGTCTCTCTCTACCTCTCTCCCTGTCTGTCTCTCTCTACCTCTCTCCCTGTCTGTCTCTCTCTACCTCTCTGTCTCTCTCTACCTCTCTCCCTGTCTGTCTCTCTATACCTCTCTCCCTGTCTGTCTCTCTATACCTCTCTCCCTGTCTGTCTCTATACCTCTCTCCCTGTTTGTCTCTCTACATCTCTCTACCTGTCTCTCTGTACCTCTCTGTCTCTCTATACGTCTCTCCCTGTCTCTCTATACGTCTCTCCGTCTCTCCCTGTCTCTCTAAACGTCTCTCCCTGTCTCTCTATACGTCTCTCCCTACGTCTCTCTATACGTCTCTCCCTACGTCTCTCTATACGTCTCTCCCTACGTCTCTCCCTGTCTCTCTATACGTCTCTACCTGTCTCTCTATACGTCTCTCCCTGTCTCTCTAAACGTCTCTCCCTGTCTCTCTATACGTCTCTCCCTACGTCTCTCTATACGTCTCTCCCTACGTCTCTCTATACGTCTCTCCCTACGTCTCTCCCTGTCTGTCTCTCTATACCTCTCTCCCTGTCTGTCTCTCTATACCTCTCTCCCTGTCTGTCTCTATACCTCTCTCCCTGTTTGTCTCTCTACATCTCTCTACCTGTCTCTCTGTACCTCTCTGTCTCTCTATACGTCTCTCCCTGTCTCTCTATACGTCTCTCCCTGTCTCTCTATACGTCTCTCCCTGTCTCTCTAAACGTCTCTCCCTCTCTCTCTATACGTCTCTCCCTGTCTCTCTATACGTCTCTCCCTGTCTCTCTATACGTCTCTCCCTGTCTCTCTAAACGTCTCTCCCTGTCTCTCTAAACGTCTCTCCCTGTCTCTCTATACGTCTCTCCTGTCTCTCTATACGTCTCTCCCACGTCTCTCTATACGTCTCTCCCACGCCTCTCTATCGTCTCTCCCTACGTCTCTCTATACGTCTCTCCCTGTCTCTCTATACGTCTCTCCCTGTCTCTCTATACGTCTCTCCCTACGTCTCTCTATACGTCTCTCCCTACGTCTCTCCCTGTCTGTCTCTCTATACCTCTCTCCCTGTCTGTCTCTCTATACCTCTCTCCCTGTCTGTCTCTCTACATCTCTCTACCTGTCTCTCTGTACCTCTCTGTCTCTCTATACGTCTCTCCCTGTCTCTCTATACGTCTCTCCCTGTCTCTCTATACGTCTCTCCCTGTCTCTCTAAACGTCTCTCCCTCTCTCTCTATACGTCTCTCCCTCTCTCTCTATACGTCTCTCCCTGTCTCTCTAAACGTCTCTCCCTGTCTCTCTAAACGTCTCTCCCTGTCTCTCTATACGTCTCTCCCTGTCTCTCTATACGTCTCTCCCTACGTCTCTCTATACGTCTCTCCCTGTCTCTCTATACGTCTCTCCCTGTCTCTCTATACGTCTCTCCCTGTCTCTCTATACGTCTCTCCCTGTCTCTCCCTGTCTCTCTATACGTCTCTCCCTGTCTCGCTCACTCCACCCTGACAGTTTCGGGTACTAACTCTTCTACTCTCCCTCTCTCTCTCCCTCTCTCCCTCTAGTCTCGTCTTAGGCCATCTGCCTTCAAGCCCGTCACACCTAAGAACTTCACTTCCATGCAGAACCTCTACCCTGCAAAGATGGAGGACTCAGACCAGTGCCTGTCCAACGGGCTCCACTGGGCCTACGCACACACACCTAGAGCTGTCTGTACCTCCTCATCCTCCTCCTCACCCTCCCGCCACGGAGGACCCACCTCCAGCGGAACCAAGGTGCCCCAACACTGCCACTGTTTTAGTCTGGTGATTTCTGTCTGGTCCTGAAACGTGCACTGTATGTGTTACTAGTGTTCTTTTAAAATGTCTGAAAGGGACTTGATCAATACAGTCAAATGTACTATGATAAGGAGGATGATTAGGATGATTAGGAAACTAGTTCATTTTAATGGTACATGGATTTTATTGGGATTATGATAGTTAGGGTGATGATGATGATTAGATAACAGTGGATATGAATGTTGTGATACAGGCGGCAGCGTCAGTGCGTGGTCTGAGTCAGGAGGATGAGAACCTGTCAGACTCTGGTCATAACTCCATGAACAGTCTTCCTCCCTTCAGACCACACCTGCCTCACATCAGGTACTCTCCTGTTTCTCTCTGTCTGTGTCTGTCTGTCTGTCTCTGTGTCTGTCTGTCTCTGTCTGTCTCTGTGTCTGTCTGTCTGTGTCTGTCTCTGTATGTCTCTGTGTCTGTCTGTCTCTGTGTCTGTCTCTGTATGTCTCTGTCTGTCTCTGTATGTCTCTGTCTGTCTCTGTGCCTGTCTGTCTCTCTCTGTGTATGTCTGTCTCTGTGTCTGTTTGTCTCTGTGTCTGTCTGTCTCTGTGTATGTCTCTGTGCCTGTCTGTCTCTGTGCCTGTCTCTCTCTGTCTCTGTCTCTCTCTGTCTCTGTCTCTCTCTGTCTCTGTCTCTCTCTGTCTCTGTCTCTCTCTGTGCCTGTCTGTGTCTGTGTCTCTCTCTGTGCCTGTCTCTCTCTGTGTGTCTGTCTCTCTCTGTGTGTCTGTCTCTCTCTGTGTGTCTGTCTCTGTGCCTGTCTGTCTCTGTGCCTGTCTGTCTCTGTGCCTGTCTGTCTCTGTGCCTGTCTGTCTCTGTGCCTGTCTGTCTGTGTCTGTGTCGGTCTCTGTGTCTGTCTGTCGGTCTCTGTGTCTGTCTGTCGGTCTCTGTGTCTGTCTGTCGGTCTCTGTGTCTGTCTGTCGGTCTCTGTGTCTGTCTGTCGGTCTCTGTGTCTGTCTGTCTCTGTGTCTGTCTGTCTCTGTGTAGATCACTGATGATGAGGAGGATAGTGATGATGATGAAGATGTATGTCTCTTATCACCCTCAGTGCCTCCATGGGCCACATCAACTCCATTGGCTCTCTGGACCGAGCATCAAAGGTTGTGGGGTCGTCGGGGGTCGCCATGGCGGAGATGGCCATGTCGTGTCGTAGCATGGCAACGCTCAGCCGCCTGGCGCCATACGGAGGGGAGTCTCCGCCCCTTTATGAACTGTCACTCTCTGTAGAGGAGGTGGTGAGTGATGGATCAGTTGGTTGATTGATTTCATCGGTTGAATGATTGATTGATTGATTGACTGTCCAGGTGCGTGATCTGGAGGAGAGGCTGGTGGAAAAGGAACTCGAGCTGAAACAGATGAGGAGGAACCTGGATGAGAGTGAAGGAGCCATCGCACAGGTGATGAGTAGACCTTCTTGTGTGTGTGTGGGCATTTGGGTGTGCGTCTATAACTCTCTCTTTCTTTTTCTCCCCCCCTCCCTTTTTCACTTTCTATCGCTCCCGCTCTCATTCGCTCTCTCTTTCGCTCTCCCTCCCCCTCCCTCCCTCCCTCCCCTCTGTAGGTGTTTGAAGGTAAACAGCGTCTGTGGGAGAAGGAGTTGGAGGAGCTGAAGCATCTGTACACCGCCAAGCTGCGTCAGGTTTCCCAGCATGCTCAGCATTCCCAGCGTGCACTGCAGCTGCAGCTGTACAAGGCCCAGCAGGAGAAGAACAGACTGCAGGAGGAACTGGATGCTCTGAGGGGTGGGACACAGAGAGAGGGTCAGGGGAGTCTGAAGGAAACCAGCCCTACTCTGGAGGAGACCCAGTGGCAGGTGAGAAGTTTGGAGGATGGAGTGGGGAAGGTGAGGGGGTATGAGGACGGAGTGGGTAAGGTGAGGGGGTATGAGGACAGAGTGGGGAAGGTGAGGGGGTATGAGGACGGAGTGGGGAAGGTGAGGGGGTATGAGGACAGAGTGGGGAAGGTGAGGGGGTATGAGGACGGAGTGGGGAAGGTGAGGGGGTATGAGGACGGAGTGGGGAAGGTGAGGGGGTATGAGGACGGAGTGGGGAAGGTGAGGGGGTATGAGGACGGAGTGGGGAAGGTGAGGGGGTATGAGGACGGAGTGGGGAAGGTGAGGGGGTATGAGGACGGAGTGGGGAAGGTGAGGGGGTATGAGGACGGAGTGGGGAAGGTGAGGGGGTATGAGGACGGAGTGGGGAAGGTGAGGGGGTATGAGGACGGAGTGGGGAAGGTGAGGGTATGAGGACGGAGTGGGGAAGGTGAGGGGGTATGAGGACGGAGTGGGGAAGGTGAGGGGGTATGAGGACGGAGTGGGGAAGGTGAGGGGGTATGAGGACGGAGTGGGGAAGGTGAGGGGGTATGAGGACGGAGTGGGGAAGGTGAGGACGGAGAGAAGTGGGTAAGAGAAAGTTAACTTCTCAGGCATCACTGGGGCGCTAGCGGGCTGCTCCCGACACTACCAGGTAAAATGTAAGGCCCCAAATTCAAAATTCAAAAGTTGAATTATTAAACATCCACCAATATACAAGTGTTCCATACTCATCAAAAGCTCTGTTTCTTGGCAATATCACAGCGTTGTCAGATTTCAAAAAGGCTTTACGGCGAAAGCAGCACATTTGATTGTTTGCGCTGGGTACTGTCATGTAAACAGAGTGACTTCCTTGTTTGCTCTTCTTCTCTGGTCTTATTCATCCAAAATGAAAAAAAATACACTGTCTCGAGACTGTTGACATCTAAAGGAAGCGATGGGTACTGCATTCATATGCCCTTATATGGTCATTTTCATGAGGGAGGGGTGCCCAAATGAGCAATGTGTCAAAATCACTTTTTCCAGGACAGAAATTCCTCGGGGTTTCGCCTGCTATATGCGTTCTGTTTTACTCACAGACAAATGGTTAACGGTTTTGGAAAATTCAGAGTGTTTCCTATCCAATGGTACCAAATATCTGCATATCCTATTTTCTGGGCCTGAATGGGAGGCATTTTACTTTGGGCACGCCAGGCTCTCCAAAACCGACCCCTCAGCTGCCACTCCCTAACAAGTTAAAGCCCATAGAGATGGGTCCGTGAACTAAGAGGACGTAGGACAGGCATTGAGAGAGGAGGAATTGACTGAGGGATGTTGGTGAAGACCTTATTTAGCATCCTCTTTCACCGCCCCTCCCTCCTTACCTTTCAGGTGTGTCAGAAGTCGGGTGAGATCTCGTTGTTGAAGCAGCGGCTGCGTGACTCCCAGGCGGAGGTGACCAGCAAACTGTCAGAGCTGTTCCAGCTGAAGACCCAGCTGAGAGAGACCAGAGGAGAGCTGCGGAGCCGTGATGGACAGATAGACACGCTGCAGACAGCCCTACACGGTGCTCAACAACGACGACAGGGGAAAGGGGGAGCGGAGGAGAGTGGGACACTAGAGTCTCGAGGATCAGGAGGAGCATCAGGTATAGATATTTTTTTTACCTTTATTTAACCAGGAAAAGCCCATTGAGACCCAGAGTCTCTTTTTCAAGGGAGACCTGGCCAAGAAGGCAGCAACAATTAATACATTACAGAATTAAAACATACAACAATACAACAACATGATTCATCCTAAAAAAAGCATTTACACTCCTCTGTAACAGTCTCCCATCAATATTTTCAATTAATTCAGTGGCACTAACATATCTAGATGAAGCATGGATTGTAGATTATTCCATGCGTCTGGGGCACACGAAGAGAAGGCAGTCTTGCCTAATACTGTGAATGTCCTGGGGACTTTAAGTAGCAACCACCTAGCAGACCAGGTATGGTAACTGCTGGTGGTGAAGGAGACCAGAGTACAGAGGTAAAGAGGGAGTTTACCCAAAAGGGCTTTGTAGATGAACACATACAAATGTATCTTTCAGTGCGCATATAAAGTGAGGTCCAACCTACCATTTGGTACAAGGTGCAATGATGGGTGAGTGACTTGGCATTTGTAATAAAGCGCAAGGATGCATGATAAACAGATTCCAGTCTCTGTATGACAGAGGCTGCATGCAGATACAACAAGTCACCATAATCAATTACAGAGAGAAAAGTGGCCTGAACAAGCTTCTTTCTAGCCGTAAGCGGGAAGCAAGCCTTATTACGAAAATAAAAACCAAATTTAAATCTTTGGTTCTCTGTAGCTCCGTCACTAGAGCATGGCGCTTGCACCGTCAGGGTTGAGGGTTCGATTCCTGGGGCCACCCATACCTTAATGTATGCAGCATGACTGTAAGTCTCTTTGGATTAAAGCGTCTGTTAAATGGCATATGATATGTTTGATTGTTATACAGTTGAAGTCGGACGTTTACATACACTTTAGCCAAATACACTGCTCAAAAAAATAAAGGGAACACTTAAACAACACAATGTAACTCCAAGTCAATCACACTTCTGTGAAATCAAACTGTCCACTTAGGAAGCAACACTGATTGACAATACATTTCACATGCTGTTGTGCAAATGGAATAGACAACAGGTGGAAATTATAGGCAATTAGCAAGACACCCCCAATAAAGGAGTGGTTCTGAAGGTGGTGACCACAGACCACTTCTCAGTTCCTATGCTTCCTGGCTGATGTTTTGGTCACTTTTGAATGCTGGCGGTGCTTTCACTCTAGTGGTAGCATGAGACGGAGTCTACAACCCACACAAGTGGCTCAGGTAGTGCAGCTCATCCAGGATGGCACATCAATGCGAGCTGTGGCAAGAAGGTTTGCTGTGTCTGTCAGCGTAGTGTCCAGAGCATGGAGGCTCTACCAGGAGACAGGCCAGTACATCAGGAGACGTGGAGGAGGCCGTAGGAGGGCAACAACCCAGCAGCAGGACCACTACCTCCACCTTTGTGCAAGGAGGAGCACTGCCAGAGCCCTGCAAAATGACCTCCAGCAGGCCACAAATGTGCATGTGTCTGCTCAAACGGTCAGAAACAGACTCCATGAGGGTGGTATGAGGGCCCGACGTCCACAGGTGGGGGTTGTGCTTACAGCCCAACACCGTGCAGGACGTTTGGCATTTGCCAGAGAACACCAAGGCAAATTCGCCATTGGCGCCCTGTGCTCTTCACAGATGAAAGCAGGTTCACACTGAGCACATGTGACAGACGTGACAGAGTCTGGAGACGCCGTGGAGAACGTTCTGCTGCCTGCAACATCCTCCAGCATGACCGGTTTGGCGGTGGGTCAGTCATGGTGTGGGGTGGCATTTCTTCTTTGGGGGGCCGCACAGCCCTCCATGTGCTCGCCAGAGGTAGCCTGACTGCCATTAGGTACCGAGATGAGATCCTCAGACCCCTTGTGAGACCATATGCTGGTGCGGTTGGCCCTGGGTTCCTCCTAATGCAAGACAATGCTAGACCTCATGTGGCTGGAGTGTCAGCAGTTCCTGCAAGAGGAAGGCATTGATGCTAAGGACTGGCCCGCCCGTTCCCCAGACCTGAATCCAATTGAGCACATCTGGGACATCATGTCTCGCTCCATCCACCAACGCCACGTTGCACCACAGACTGTCCAGGAGTTGGCGGATGCTTTAGTCCAGGTCTGGGAGGAGATCCTCAGGAGACCATCCGCCACCTCATCAGGAGCATGCCCAGGCGTTGTAGGGAGGTCATACAGGCACGTGGAGGCCACACACACTACTGCGCCTCATTTTGACTTGTTTTAAGGACATTACATCAAAGTTGGATCAGCCTGTAGTGTGGTTTTCCACTTTAATTTTGAGTGTGACTCCAAATCCAGACCTCCATGGGTTGATACATGTGATTTCCATTGATAATTTTTGTGTTATTTTGTTGTCAGCACATTCAACTACGTAAAGAAAAAAAGTATTGAATAAGATTATTTCATTCATTCAGATCTAGGATGTGTTATTTTAGTGTTCCCTTTATTTTTGAGCAGTGTACATTTAAACTCAGTTTTTCACAATTCCTGACATTTAATCCTAGTACAAATTCCCTGTCTTAGGTCAGTTAGGATCACCACTCTATTTTAAAAATGTGAAATGTCAGAATAATAGAAGAGAGAATGATTTATTTCAGCTTTTATTTCTTTCATCACATTCCCAGTGGGTCAGAAGTTTACATACACTCAATTAGTATTTGGTAGCATTGCCTTCAAATAGTTTTACTTGGGTCAATGGTTTTGGGTAGCCTTCCACAAGCTTCCCACAATAAGTTTGGTGAATTTTGGCCCATTCCTCCTGACATAGCTGGTGTAACTGAGTCAGGTTTGTAGGCCTCCTTGCTCGCACACACTTTTTCAGTTCTGCCAACATATTTTCTATAGGATTGAGGTCAGGGCTTTGTGATGGCCACTCCAATACCTTGACTTTGTTGTCCTTAAGCCATTTTGCCACAACTTTGGAAGTATGCTTGGGGTCATTGTCCATTTTGAAGACCCATTTGAAACCAAGCTTTAACTTCCTGACTGATGTCTTGAGATGTTGCTTCAAAATATCCACATAGTTTTCCTTGTCATGATGCCATCTATTTTGTGAAGTGCACCAGTCCCTCCTGCAGCAAAGCACCCCCACAACATGATGCTGCCACCCCCGTGCTTCACGGTTGGGATGGGGTTCTTCGGCTTGCATGCCTCCCCCTTTTTCCTCCAAACATAACGATGGTCATTATGGCCAAACAGTTCTATTTTTGTTTCATCAGACCAGAGGACATTTCTCCATAAAGTACGATCTTTGTTCCCATGTGCAGTTGCAAACCGTAGTCTGGCTTTTTCATGGCGGTTTTGGAGCAGTGGCTTCTTCCTTGCTGAGCGGCCTTTCAGGTTATGTCGATATAGTACTCGTTTTATTGTGGATATAGATACTTTTGTACCTGTTTCCTCCAGCATCTTCACAAGGTCCTTTGTTGTTGTTCTGGGATTGATTTGCACTTTTCGCACCAAAGTACATTAATATCTAGGAGACAGAACACTTCTCCTTCCTGAGCGGTATGACGGCTGCGTGGTCCCATGGTGTTTATACTTGCGTACTATTATTTGTACAGATGAATGTGGTACCTTCAGGCGTTTGGAAATTGCTCCCAAGGATGAGTCAGACTTGTGGAGGTCTAAAATATTTTTTCTGAGGACTTGGCTGATTTATTTTGATTTTCCCATGATGTCAAAGCAATGAGGCACTGACTTTGAAGGTAGGCCTTGAAATACATCCACAGGTGCACCTTCAATTGACTCAAATTATGTCAATTAGCCTATCAGAAGCTTCTAAAGCCATGACATCATTTTCTGGAATTTTCCAAGCTGTTTAAAGGCACAGTCAACTTAGTGTATGTAAACTTCTGACCCACTGGAATTGTGATACAGTGAATTATAAGTTAAATAATCTGTCTGTAAACAATTGTTGGAAAAATGACTTGTGTCATGCACAAAGTAGATGTCCTAACCGACTTGCCAAAACTGTAGTTTGTTAACAAGACATTTGTGGAGTGGTTGAAAAACAAGTTTTAATGACTCCAACCTAAGTGTATGTAAACTTCCGACTTCAACTGTATATTTGTGAGACTAATGTTACTGTGTTAGCTAATAAGCTAATTGGTGATCATTAAAATGTCTCTCTCTCTCTCTCTCTGCCCCCCCTCTCTTTCTCTCTCCCCCCCTCTCTCTTTATCTCCAGGCTCTACAGAGGACGTCTGCGAGCAGAGCTGTTGTTAGAGCGTCGTCAGAGCGAGGCCCAGGCTACGGCCTTCGAGCAGGAGAGACAGACGTGGCAGACAGAGAAGGAGAAAGTGATCTGCTACCAGAGAGAGCTGCAGGCCAACTACCTGGACATGTACCACCACAACCAACTACTGGAGACAGAACTATACCAGCTCAGAGGAAGAGGAGGAGGTGGAACGCTGGAGAGGGAACTGCAAGATGTGAGGGGAGGAAGAGAAGGAGGAGGAGAACGAGAGATGGGAGACTACAATAACGAGTCACTGGAGAGGGAAGTGCAGGAGGTGAGGAGAGGAAGAGGAGGAGAAGGAGGAGAGATGGGAGACTACAGTAACGAGTCACTGGAGAGGGAAGTGCAGGAGGTGAGAAGAGGAGGAGGAGGAGGAGAGAGAGAAAGAGGAGAGGAAGACAGTAAACCTCCCCCTGGTCTTCCCTGGATAGAGAGGATAGAGTCGTCTGAGATTTGACTGAGCCCATTTCAAACCAAACACTCGCCCCCTCTTCTTATCTCCTTGATGAAGACTCAGGCTTCTTACAGACTTGAAAAGACAGGAGGGCCCCATTCCAAACCAAATCCTCACCCTTCATCTCCATGTCCTTGTGGAGGTCCTAGTTCCAATTCCAAAACAACTCTGCACTCCTATACTCCTAGACCTGAATGAACTAGACTGAATAGTGTGCATGTATAATCAGCAATACAATGATACACCCTCTCTGGTACTGTTTATTGGAGGTTCCACTTCCTACTTCCTGTTCAATCCTCCAATCAATGACAACTTCCTGTTTCAGTCCACCAATCAATGACTGCGTATTAGAGTCGAGAACACTGCACATTCCCTCAAGCACGACCCTGACCAAACCTCACTTCTGAGGGCTGCTTGTATGTACAAATGATAATGATAATAATAAAAATAACCTATTTGTAAATGTTACTTAATCTAATTTAGTTCTGTGTGTATATAATCAACCAGTGTGTTCCTCACAGCCGTTCTGTGTGCTAGTTGAAGTTCAGACACTGACTGGGGTCAAGTAAGGGTAGGCTGTGTCTCAAATGGCACCCTGTACCCTGTATAGTACACTACTTTTGACCAGGGTCCTGTAGTAGTAGTGCACTACATAGGGAATAGGGTGCCGTTTCAGATGCAACCTAGGACGTTGTCCAAAAGGATCTGAAGGGATGTAGGTTTTGTCCTGGTGTGGTGAGGTGAGGTGCGGTGTGGTGAGGTACGGTGTGGTGAGGTACGGTCATTACATCTGTGTAGTAATCCAGGCTGTATCACACCCGATCGTGATTAGGAGTCCCATAGGGCTGTGCACAATTGGCTCAGCGTCGTCCTGCTTTGAAAGGGGCAGGCCGTCATTGTAAATAAGAATTTGTCCTTAACTGACTAGCCTAGTTTATTTATTTTCATGTGATTCTATTTTCTGTCCCCAAATTACTATATTGGAATCTGTATATAGTTGTTTGGATATACTAATGCTGCAGAAGCATGTACTGTTTGAGTAAAGGACACTTTGAATGAATAGCCAAATACAGCCTAATATTAAAGCTCTGGCTATTATTCTGCATCCCATTGGACTAATTACTGATCATTCACTTGTATCTATCGTTGCTGTTGGAGGAAAACCTAATCTCCTAAGCAGAAATGTTTAATTAAATTGGAAACAATTGCCATATTTTCCCATTAACAAACATACAATTACAAAACTTGAGAAGCTGTTTTGAATACATTTTCTTGTCCTAGAGTAATTAAAATACTGAGAGACTACATTGAGGGGACAACTGCTTTCAATACATGTAAAATAAAATATACAGTACCAGTCAAAGGTTTGGACACACCAACTCATTCAAGGGTTTTTCTTATTTCTTTACTATTTTCTACATATTAGAATAATAGTGAAGACATAAACTATGAAATAGTACATATGGAATCATGTAGTAATCATAAAAGTGTTCAAAAAAGCGGTCCAACTCATCCCAAACCATCTCAGCGGGGTTGATGTTGGGTGATTGTGGAGGCCAGGTCATCTGATGCAGCACTCCATCACTCTCCTTCTTGGTAAAATAGCCCTTACACAGCCTGGAGGTGTGTTTTGGGTCATTGTCCTGTTGAAAAACAAATGATAGTCCCACTAAGCGCAAACCAGATGGGATGGCATATTGCTGCAGAATGCTGTGGTAACCATGCTGGTTAAGTGTGCCTTGAATTCGAAATAAATCACTGACAGTGTCACCAGAAAAGCACCCCCACACCATCACACCTCCTCCTCCATGCTTCACGGTGGGAACCACACATGCAGAGATCATCCGTTCACCTACTTTGCGTCTCACAAAGACACGGCTGTTGTAACCAAAAATCTCAAATTTGGACTCATCAGACCAGATTTCTGCCAGTCTAATGTCCATTGCTCGTGTTTCTTGGCACAAGCAAGTCTCTTATTATTGGTGTCCTTTAGTAGTCGTTTCTTTGCAGCAAATCAACCACAAAGGCCTGATTCACGCAGTCTCCTCTGAACAGTTGATGTTGAGATGTGTCTGTTACTTGAACTCTGTGAAGCATTTATTTGGTCTGCAATCTGAGGTGCAGTTAACTCTAATGAAATTATCCTCTGCAGCAGAGGTAACTCTGGGTCTTCCTTTCCTGTGGCGGTCCTCATAGCGCTTGATGGTTTTTGCAACTTCACTTGAAGAAACTTTCAAAGTTCTTGACATTTTCCGTATTGACTGACCTTCATGTCTTAAAGTAATGATGGACTGTTGTTTCTCTTCGCTTATTTGAGCTGTTCTTGCCATAATATGGACTTTTTCTTTTACCAAATAGTGCTATCTTCTGTATACCACCCCTACCTTGTCACAACACAACTGATTGGCTCAAATGCATTAAAAAGAAAATAAATTCCACAAATTAACTTTTAACAAGGCACTCCTGTTAATTGAAATGCATTCCAGGTGACTACCTCAGCTGTTTGAGAGAATGCCAAGAGTGTGCACAGTTGTCATCAATGACCCAAAACACACCTCCAGGCTGTGTAAGGGCTATTTTACCAAGAAGGAGAGTGATGGAGTGCTGCATCAGTTGACCTGGCCTCCACAATCACCCAACATCAACCCAGTTGAGATGGTTTGGGATGAGTTGGACCGCAGAGTGAAGGAAGAGCAGCCAACAAGTGCTCAGCATATGTGGAAACTCCTTCAAGACTGTTGGAAAAGCATTCCAGGTGAAGCTGGTTGAGAAAATGCCAAGAGTGTGCAAATCTGTCATCAAGTAGGGTGGCTACTTTGAAGAATCTAAAATATATTTTGATTTGTTTAACACTTTTATGGTTACTACATGATTCCATATGGGTTATTTCATGGTGTTGATGTCTGCACTATTATTATACCGTCTGGCCTTCTAGGCAGAGTTCCTCTGTCCAACGGTTGTGTTCTTTTGCCCATCTTAAACTTTTCTTTTTATTGGCCAGTCTGAGATTTGGCTTTTTTTTTGCAACTCTGCCTAGAAGGCCAGCATCCCGGAGTCGCCTCTTCACTGTTGACATTGAGACTGGTGTTTTGCGGGTACTATTTAATGAAGCTGCCAGTTGAGGACTTGTAAGGCATCTGTTTCTCAAACTAGACACTCAAATGTACTTGTCCTCTTGCTCAGTTGTGCACCGGGGCCTCCCACTCCTCTTTCTATTCTGGTCAGAGACAGTTTGTGCTGTTCTGTGAAGGGAGTAGTACACAGCATTGTACGAGATCTTCAGTTTCTTGGCAATTTCTCGCATGGAATAGCTTTCATTTCTCAGAACAAGAATAGACTGACAAGTTTCAGAAGAAAGTTCTTTGTTTTTGGCCATTTTGAGCCTGTAATCGAACCCACAAATGTGATGCTCCAGATACTCAACTAGTCTAAAGAAGGCCCGTTTTATTGCTTCTTTAATCAGTAAAAAAATGTCATCTGTGCTAACATAACTGCAAAATGGTTTTCGAATGATCAATTAGCCTTTTAAAATGATTAACTTGGATTAGCTAACACAATGTGCCATTGGAACACAGGAGTGATTGTTAATGTTGTAAATGACTACTGTAGCTGGAAACGGCAGATTTTTAATGGAATATCTACATATGCGTATAGAGGCCCATTATCAGCAACCATGTCTACACCGTATTTCTGATCAATTTGATGTTATTTTACTTGACAAAAAATGTGCTTTTCTTTCAGAAACAAGGACATTTCTAAGTGACCCCAAACGTTTGAACGGTAGTGTATATACCCATTATATATATATACCCATTATATATATATATATATATATATATATATATATGTTGCTTCTGAATTTATATAATAAACATTTATCAAGTGGTGTGATGGCAATTTTCTTTACATTAGAAATACCAACAAAAGCACAACCTATAGCTACAACTTGTAGTATGCTATACTACACTATACTGTAATGTACTGTGCTGTGCTATACTTCACTGAGCCCTGTAACATCCATCAACCCTAGAGTATTGTACTACATTTAGTATTGTACTACATTTAGTCTTACCTTTCCCCATCCTCCTGGGACTTTAAATGCCTATCTGTTGAGTGCAGGACTGGACCAATCGTTGCCTGCTCTCCTCCTTCTCAAATCCCATTGGGGGAGGGATCCCTGGCTTATTCGTCCAATGGGTTTTGAGGAGGCGAGGAGAGAGGACGCAAGAAGTATGAAACGGAGATTCTCCCAATATCTCGTGTGAAGGAGACTATTAACTGATTAGTTTTTGCTGTCCCTCTGAACTACAGACTGGAGGAAGCTGCTGGGAAAATACCCTTTAGAATGTCTCTTCCTTCAATCCTTATCACCACACCCCGTCACTCCCCTGTCCAACCCTGGCTCACACACACACACAACATCCGTCACTCCCCTGTCCAACCCTGGCTCACAAACACACACACACACAACACCCTGTCCAACCCTGGCTCACAAACACACACAACATCCTTCACTCCCCTGTCCAACCCTGGCTCACAAACACACACACACACACACACACACACACAACACCCTGTCCAACCCTGGCTCACAAACACACACACACAACACCCTGTCCAACCCTGGCTCACAAACACACACAACATCCTTCACTCCCCTGTACAACCCTGGCTCACAAACACACACACACACACACACACACAACACCCTGTCCAACCCTGGCTCACAAACACACACAATATCCTTCACTCCCCTGTACAACCCTGGCCCCTACATACCTCCTTCCTGAGTTTGGACATTAGAGGTCAAAGGTCAGCCCAGATGGAAACAGGAGGATATTTGTTAGCATAAGGAACAGGTCTTCCTATGTGAGCCAGCCAAGGTAGGCTGTAGAGAAGGGGAGTGGCTGCCCTGGGTGGTTTTGTGAATTTGAGTGCTGGACACAGAACAAACGCCCTGTTCTCTTTTAGAATGCAAATGTAAAAATGCATGTGTGTACCACAGGAGGCTGGTGGCACCTTAATTGAGGTGGACGGCTCATAGTAACAGCTGGAAAGGAATCAATGGAATCGGACTCTCAAACCCATGGTTTTCATGTGTTTGATACCATTCCATTTACTCCATCCCAGCCATTATGAGCCATCCTCCCACCCACTCTCAAGCGTAATTGACTTGTGTAATTGCCAGGTTCATGATTTGAGCAGTTAGCAAACAGTCCTGTTTTAGACTTGATGTGTGTGTTCCCGGGGGGGGGTCAAGTCAAACACCATCTCTCCCTCTGACTCACCAACCTCCATCTAACAATATTATATAAGCCAGAGCTTAATAGAACTCCACAGCTCACATAGGTGACTGTCTTCTGAGTGTGGGACGATGAAAGATATTAACTCATGCTTGTGTGTGTTGCTACTCTGTATGTAGGAGAGACTCTACAAATGCAAACTTCACTGCTTGGATTTCAAGCATTCATTGTAGGCGGCTTACAGTATTACTTACATACAACTATACCACACCCTAGTTAAAGTCAACAGAACAGTTGTTTGCGTGAAGGGAAGACAGCTAGCCCGGTAGGAGACATTTCTGCAACTAAAATTCTCAGGCTGGCAGGCCGTCATTGTAAATAAGAATTTGTTCTTAACTGACTTGCCTAGTTAAATAAAGGTTAAATAAAAATAAATAAAAACTAAGGCATGGTTAGTATGTAGAAGTCACCTAGTGTGGTAATGTCGCCATCTGGTGGCATCAGCAGGAAGAGCATGTGAGTCAACATAAGTGGCTAATATTGGCTCTTACGGTCCATCTTTCTGCAGCTAGCCAAAACCAAGCAAATTCTAATACTTTCCACAAACATAGAAACAGAGTTGGAGTATAAAGTTTTTATTCCATTTTAAGATGCAAGTATAATATGAAACATGTTAGATAATAAATATGTACAATATAACTTCAATAAAGACAGAGAAGCAGGTCAAAGGCAAACCTATCACACAAGAACTCAAGAACTCTTGACTACTGGAAAAGAACCCAAGGAAGAAGCCATATCAGACCTTAATGTATTCTGTCAATCTGGGAAAGGAGATTAATGATTGTCAACCAAAAGCAGTAAATCAAATGTAAAACCAACCAAACACGTGTGCGCGCAAACACAAATCAGAATATAAAATTATACCTGCTTAAAAAAAAAATACCTGCTTCCTTCACTCATTCTGACTGGAGATCAGTGCAAAGTTGATATAATGGCTGACTGCTACCATGTGTCGGCTGTTAAAGAGATGGTGGTGCAGAACTGGCTGATTCCATGGGCTGGGAGCTATCGGTTCGGAAATGATGTGGCATAATTAGATTTCATAAAATGTATTATGTTACTTGTGGTTTCACTATTTTACAAGAGACTTGATTCTAGCGATGATAAATAAAAAACAAAAGCAGACTTCACAGTAGTATCATTTGTTTTTGTTGAATACATAGGCCTACACAGAACAAGAAACATGGCTTCCTTCTTCAGGAAAATTCTTGTTATTGGAGCCTCACAACTGTTGATCACCACACTGATACATGTACTGTACCCAAAGTGACTTTCAACCAATCAGGACCTTTATTACATCCTCGCCGAGAGAAAAAATAATAATAATACAATCAGTGTTCCATTCACAAACTGTAACCACGGTCACCTCCAACTATCAGCCAATCACAACCTCTCAATACAATTTATGTGAATATATTTTCTCAGAGGCCACTTAGCTTGACCTCTGTAATATAGAAGTTTAAATACTCTCCTGAAATCAGACACTTCCTAAAAAAAATAACTGTCACATCACCCCTCTAAATCATTCTAAAGACCCATTCTGTGTACTGAGGAAAGCCTACAGATGGATAGACCATTCTGTGTACTGAGGAAAGCCTACAGATGGATAGACCATTCTGTGTACTGAGGAAAGCCTACAGATGGATAGGCCTCTGTACGCATTGGCTATCATCATCATCCGGATGATCAACAACTCGATAGCCAATCATCAACAACTCGATCGCCTATCATCGTCAACTCGATATCAACTCGATCGCCTATCATCGTCAACTCGATATCAACTCGATCGCCTATCATCGTCAACTCGATATCAACTCGATAGCCTATCATCGTCAACTCGATATCAACTCGATAGCCTATCATCGTCAACTCGATATCAACTCGATAGCCTATCATCGTCAACTCGATAGCCTAGCCTATCATCATCATCAACTCGATATCAACTCGATAGCCTATCATCATTATCAAGTCAACTCAACACCCTATCAAAATCCCACAAAAGAAAGCATAACGCATCATCACATCCTTAAAGAAAAATACTATAATAAGTTCAGCAGGCAGTTGCAAATGAACAAGTGTCAATGAATGAACAATCCTTTTGAGACGTTTCCTTCATTCTCATGCCGACCGACTCCTCTCTGTCTCTCTATGGGTAAAAGTTGTTTGATGGGCCATCCACATCGGCCCTCTGTACACTAGGAGCTGTTGAGGGGGCAAGACGAGGCAGGAGTATTACAGCCTTGGGGGGGCACTGGGGCAAATTGGTGCCTGTGATTAGGTAGGATGGGGATTTCGAGGGGTCCAGGTACCAGGTAGCTACTGTAGCTGTAGCTCCAAGGGCCTGGCGGTTTCAGGAAACAGGATCAAAAGAAGATCTGCTTGGCATCTGACGGGTTCTGCTCCATGGGACAGTAGGGACATTTCAGTCTGAGGAGATGGAGGACAGAGAGAGTTAGACACACACAGGCAGATGAGTTTAACCACAGAGTTACACAGTTCTGACTCTGCCAATGGTTGAATGCCCTCCAGTCTGTCGGTCAGCCTGGATCAAACTCACTTTCCAGCGTTGGTGAGTTTGTTGAGGGCGTCTCTGGAGATGACGTGTCCACAGATGAGCTTCATGGGAGGGTTGCTCTCTGACGTCTGCTGCCGGAGGATGGGACAGGCGAACACAGAGTGGTACCAGCACTTCTTCCCCAGGTCTATCTCAATCTGGAGGGAGAGGAGACAGCACAGCACCGTTACCCTTCGATAACAACCTTCATTAATAATCCATTAGAAAATGGTTGTAGTATTATAGATGTTATAAATAATTATGTATTACAATTCTTGCTTTTAAACACTGAGAAATCGTTGCCCATAGAATGTCATGAGAGAAAAGCAGAGAGCTTAGAGAGGGAGACTTACAGGCAGCTCATCCTTGTGTGTCCAGACTCCGCTACACTGCCTCTGTTCAATCACCTGTTTGATGTTCATCAAGACTGGCAGAGCCATGCAGCCTGACGCAAAACTAACATTCAACACAGAGAAACACACATGTAAATCACAGATACATTCTGCAGTCAAAAAAGACTAGCATTGAAAGTAATCTTACTATCAGCGGCCTGCCTGCCGTGCGTGTCAAATCAAATTTTGTCACATGGTCGAATACAACAGGTGAGGACCTTACAGTGAAATGCTTACTTAAAGCATTGCGGGGGCACCGGTTAGTTGAGATAATATGTACATGTAGGTAGAGTTAAAGTGACTAAGCATAGATAATAAACAGAGTAGCAGCAGCGTAAAAGAGGGTTCTGGGTAGCCCTTTGATTAGCTGTTCAGGAGTCTTATGGCTTGGAGGTAGAAGCTGTTAAGAAGCCTCTTGGACCTAGACTTGGCGCTCCGGTACCGCTTGCCGTGCGGTAGCAGAGAGAACAGTCTATGACTAGGGTGGCTGGAGTCTTTCACAATTTGTAGGGCCTTCCTCTGACACCGCCTGGTATAGAGGTCCTGGATGGCAGGAAGCTTGGCCCCAGTGATGTACTGGGTCATACACACTACCCTCTGTAGCGCCTTACGGTCAGATACCTAGCAGTTGCCGTACCAGGCAGTGATGCAACCAGTCAGGATGCTCTCGATGGTGCAGCTGTATAACTCTCGATGGTGCAGCTGTATAACTCTCGATGGTGCAGCTGTATAACTGAGGACCCATGCCAAATAATTTCAGTCTCCTGAGGGGGAATGAGTTTTGTTGTGCCCTCTTCGCAACTATCTTACTGTGTTTGAACCATGCTAGTTTGTTGGTGATATGGACACCAAGGAACTTGAAGCTCTCAACCTGTGTGTGTGTGTGTGTGTGTGTGTCTAACCTGACACTGAGAGGTGACTCTACAGACAGCCCCAGCAGAGCGCAGGCGTCCCTGGTGAAGCTGTTACAGATCTCAGCCCATTGGTTGGTCTCTAGCAGAGAGCGGTAGGGAGAGTTCTCTATGCCGTGCCGCAGGTACACCAGACTACCCATGAGGATCTGGATGTCTGGGGGGAGAGGAGACATTGTTAATAAGGATTTCTGGGGGGAGAGGAGGAGACAGGGGTCATGAAGGATATCAGAGGAGGAGGAGGAGACAAGGGTCATGAAGGATATCAGAGGAGGAGACAGGGGTCATGAAGGATATCAGAGGAGGAGACAGGGGTCATGAAGCAGGGAGGAAGGAAGGTGTCCATTCACAGACTATTGGAACAGATCATTAGTCAGTCAGCTGGTAAGAGAAACAAGCTATGACGTCCTGTAAGAAAGATATTCCAATGGAACATGCTTGGCAACAGAAAACTAAAATTTGAGTTTCTTAATGGATGATTAGGATGTCTTCTTACTGGACAGTCCCACCCTGTTTCAGTTCATTTTATTCCGTTTGGTGCCTAATGAACATGACCCCTGTCAAAAATCTCTTCAAAACCACCAGGAGCCCCCAGCCAGGGAGTCTGTCCCTACCCCTCTTCAAAACCACCAGGAGCCCCCAGCCAGGGAGTCTGTCCCTACCCCTCTTCAAAACCACCAGGAGCCCCCAGCCAGGGAGTCTGTCCCTACCCCTCTTCAAAACCACCAGGAGCCCCCAGCCAGGGAGTCTGTCCCTACCCCTCTTCAAAACCACCAGGAGCCCCCAGCCAGGGAGTCTGTCCTTACCCCTCTTCAAAACCACCAGGACCCCCAGCCAGGGAGTCTGTCCCTACCTCTCTTCAAAACCAGACCAGGAACCCCCAGCCGGGGAGTGTGTCCCTACCTCTCTTCAAAACCACCAGGAGCCCCCAGCCGGGGAGTCTGTCCCTACCTCTCTTCAAAACCACCAGGAGCCCCCAGCCGGGGAGTCTGTTCCTACCTCTCTGGTGCTGTGAGGCGAAGGGCTGGAAGTGCCTGGCGTACTGTAGCGCCTCCAGCTGATTGGTGATGCCTCCGTTTAACAGGCTGATGAAGTAGAGGCGGTGCAGCTTGAACTCCAGGGTACTGTTCAGGTCCAGCAGGCGCTGCCGGTTTGTTACTGCCCACCTGGAGCCAGGG
This sequence comes from Brachymystax lenok tsinlingensis, assembly GCA_030435695.1. Taxonomy (NCBI): domain Eukaryota; kingdom Metazoa; phylum Chordata; class Actinopteri; order Salmoniformes; family Salmonidae; genus Brachymystax; species Brachymystax lenok. The sequence goes on along the minus strand of CM059784.1, from coordinate 29,051,736 downwards.
AGAGAAAGAGGACTGTAATCATTAGTGCACACCGTAGCAAACAGTTGCAAACTGAAAACAATTTACATTGGACAAATTCAGGTAGTTCACTCCCCGTTTCCTTCTGCTTGAGTCCTAGTGAATAGACCCCAGGGTTGGCCCCAATTCAATTGACCTTCAACCCTGGCATTGACCCAACCCTGGAATTGACCCAACCCTGACCGGGTGTCTACAAGGTCTGAGGTCAGTATATAACAGAGAGGAGGTACAGTACATACTCTAGTGCTGGTCTGAGGTCAGTATATAACAGAGAGGAGGTACAGTACACACTCTAGTGCTGGTCTGAGGTCAGTATATAACAGAGAGGAGGTACAGTACATACTCTAGTGCTGGTCTGAGGTCAGTATATAACAGAGAGGAGGTACAGTACACACTCTAGTGCTGGTCTGAGGTCAGTATATAACAGAGAGGAGGTACAGTACATACTCTAGTGCTGGTCTGAGGTCAGTATATAACAGAGAGGAGGTACAGTACACACTCTAGTGCTGGTCTGAGGTCAGTATATAACAGAGAGGAGGTACAGTACATACTCTAGTGCTGGTCTGAGGTCAGTATATAACAGAGAGGAGGTACAGTACATACTCTAGTGCTGGTCTGAGGTCAGTATATAACAGAGAGGAGGTACAGTACATACTCTAGTGCTGGTCTGAGGTCAGTATATAACAGAGAGGAGGTACAGTACATACTCTAGTGCTGGTCTGAGGTCCTGCATCCTCAAGGCCTCAAGGATCCTGTTTAGTTCCAAGAACGGCTGCTTCATGCTCATGTCAATCACTACTCCAGACTCCTGGGAGACACACACACACACACGGCAGGCAGTTATAATACATATGAAATACACCCAAGTTCTTAAATTCTGGTTCTGGGGACCAACAGGGTGTGCAGGCTTTTGTTTAATCTCAGTTGTTCTGTGTACCTGACATAGGTCCTCTGCCACGCTCAGCATGCCTTGTCTGTACAGGTGTTCCACGATGGTCTCACTCAGGTACTTCTGTCTCTCAGGTGAGTCCCACACCGTCTCTGCCACCACTGCACTCACCTCTGCATCAAAGTTCTACAGCAACAACCAGGAAACAACCAAAGGATAAGAGGAAATACATTTCTCCCTTGTGTGCTTAAGTTTATAATATTGTCTTGAACCACAAGGAATTTGCGTCATCATTCATGTTTTCTAAATTGTAAAGATACTATAATGAAAGCATTTCCTGGGAACCTCTCACCCTGTCGATAGCTTTGCCCACTTTGGAGACACTGCCGTGGATGTCCTTGTGTCTGGAGGCCAGCAGCTGGACTGTTTCTCTGATGTTCTTACAACACTGGGCCATGGTCTGAGACAGCACCGTCAGATCTGCATCTCGTACCCCTGAAGGAGAGGTTTTTAGAGAGGAGGTCATCAGCTTTCTGCATTGTGATGCATTGACATTACACAACATTCTATGGCAGCCATGTTAGCACCATTTAAATATAATGACATGTCTATGGTTAGCACCCTATTACCATCACATGGGAATATTCAAACAATGTTATGTAACTGAATGTCTAGAATTAGAAAAATATTCTAAAGTTGACCCAACTCTCTAAATACATGTCTCTGCCCTGAAGGAGACAGCAATCAGGTTAAAACAAGTCCTAATGTTAAAGGTTAAAGGCTTAAAGTAGTCCTGTTGAAAGTTACATAAAGAGACCTATGAATCACTTCTGTGCCTGAACACTCATGAGTCATGGCACGCAACCGGAGCAAAACAATGTTTAATTTCTCTAGGGACAAATTGTTTAAATAACTTCATTGCTTATTGTTCCGTGCTTTAGTTATAGTCTTGCATCAAATTCCTCAAATATGGGGCGGACACTACATCTAAACTAGAGCGTGGAGCTGGCTTGGCCTACCGAATGTGACCAGCTGTCCCCGTAGCTCACAGACGCTGCGTAGTAGTTCGTCCAGCCGTTCCTCTGACTGGTGTCCGTACATTACGAACCTATGGAGCACCTTCTCCAGCTCCCGCTCCACACACGCACACTGCTCCATACCTAGACTGGGACTCTACCGCATTCACTACCACCTGGGAAAGAGAAGACACATAACCAAGGGAACTAGGCCTAGGTCAGCAGTTCTCAAACCTCTCCCCAGGGACCCCCAGGCATTTCAGAATTGTTGTTGTAGCCCTGAAGTAGCTCATCTGATTTATCTAGTCAAGGGCCTGAAGTAGCTCATCTGATTCACCTAGTCAATGGCCTGAAGTAACGCATCTGATTCACCTAGTCAATGGCCTGAAGTAACGCATCTGATTCACCTAGTCAAGGGCCTGAAGTAGCTCATCTGATTCACCTAGTCAAGGGCCTGAAGTAGCTCATCTGATTCACCTAGTCAAGGGCCTGAAGTAGCTCATCTGATTCACCTAGTCAAGGGCCTGAAGTAGTTCATCTGATTCACCTAGTCAAGGGCCTGAAGTAGCTCATCTGATTCACCTAGTCAATGGCTTGATGATTAGTTGAATCAGGTGTGCTAGCTATAGAATAGATCAAATACCGGGGGTCCCCGAGGAGAGGTTTGAGAACCAGTGAACAAGGTCACAAACAATAGCTCAGCATTTTGCAATCTTCCCATGACCCCTACAGTTTTGATTCACTACTAGTACTAGCATAACTGGTCAACAACATACTTTATTAGATGAATCAGATTTGCTAGAGCCTAAAGTGTGCAATGGCACAGTTTGGACAGTATTCATAATCATTGACAGGCAACAGAAAAGATGAAAGAGACCAATCTATTCTAGATCAACAAGTGGATATCACTGTTGCTCGGCCTGAATGTCTTGGTCTCACTGACACATCAGGCATCCCTGGTGTATACATTTGAAAAACATTGCTCTGCAATTTTCCTCTTCTCGTTTTAAATGTATAAATCGGACAAATAAAACATGTAATATGTAGCCTCACATCATGTGAAAAAAAGGCTACTTTTGGAAGCGGTTTGCTCGCTGAAGCGAACAGGCCCTGTCCGTAGCCTCAAGTCCTCGACCAAAGACATCCCGACTGCAACACAGGGTTAGCACGGTAGGCTAACTAGCCAAATCGTTTGCTGACACTTTGAATTAAGACAAGTAGCTAGCGAAATACTAAGAATATAGCCAGCTGTGTTCTTGCTACTTACTAAACTCACAACAAAGCTCTGATAACTTGATATTTGCTAACATGGCTGCTAACTAAGCTAACTAGCCATATCCACAACAACATTACCAAGCCAGCTAGCGTAGCTATAGAGCTACTGGTAGCTAGACGTTTTCTAGCAGTATAAGAAGTCGTATCAAACACCACTTGGTTACAATGTCGACTATCATACCTCTGGCAATCCTAATGGCAGCTAAGAAATGTTGGTGAGTAGCTAGCTACGTTTTGTTATTCTGTCCTTTCGCATACACTTCGTTGTCGCATAACGTAAACCTAGCAATGGACCGAAGCTGTTTATGTTTGACTCGGCAATAATGGTGTATTTTAATCGATTGCATAGTTAGAAAGACAGCCAGATTATCCTAATATTTGTTGCAATTCTGAAATATATCAACGACATGTCAGAAAATATCAAATTAGTTAGAAGGACAACATAAAGCGTCAAAATAAACACAACTTGCCTGTCGTGACAGCGATTCTCCACCAGTTGTCCTTCGATCTGCAGAACTTCCTTCCGGTGTCGCACGTCTCAGATTTTCATAATAAAAGTACTGTAACTACTTTGACCATAAAGGTAAGGTTCTTAGACTTGACTCAATGTTTAATATTTACAGAGTTCCATCCTCTGGTATATAATCACGTATCCTTATAAAACAAGTCGAATGTAGCATTTGATTCCAATATTAAATTGTCTCACATAGCCTACAAGTTCATTGCGAACCCCAGGTGGCGCTGTATGGACGGTTATGAATTGAGATCTATGGTCAGCTTGCATAGCTATGGTTTAGACAGGTGTGTGGCTTGGAGCTGGCCAGGGGATTTCCCACCTGTGATGTAACTATCTGGTCATGACCCCAGACAGGCATTGATGTAAAACACACACAAACCATCAATATGCATGTAGATTACTGAAAGTCACTCATAAGACATGTCTCAATTAAGTTCTGAGTCTCAGTTCTGTCGCTTCAATAACTTGCATCAACACAGACTGAGTGTATCAAAAGAAAGACAAATCTCAGTTTCATACTTGGGAGTCTGTGTGTAGCCTTGCTTAGGCCACTGGAGACCAAACCTAACAGAGATATAACTAAAGAAGCTCGTGTTTCAGAGTGAAGAAATAGGCTGCATAGCCAGAGCAGTGTAGCATCAGGTCAAGGGTCGATCAATCTTTTAGCGAGTCCTGGGCAGCCAACCAGCCCCAACCACACAGCTCACATCACAATCTCACAAAGGCTGCTACCATCGTTCCCCTCATGCGTGAGCCAATTGAGAAGTTATTTTCCCTGGAACACCTTCTCACCTCTACGTCTATGAAAGTCTTCAAATACAATTGAATGAAATCCCACTGAGAGGTGAGTTTTGGAGCTGGAGATGTAATACCTGCCCCGTTGTCTTACTGTGCATGGCTCAGCTCACACTACTATGCTGCATGTGCACGGGGGTCAAACAAGCAAGGGGTCTACTACAGATTAGTGTTGTTCTCTGCAGCTCAGTTGGTATGGCTCTTGCAACAACAAAGTTGTATATAGTATTATTATTTTAGAACATCTGTACAAGTCAAATCAACTCCTATTGATCTCATCTTTCACTCCTTAAAATCTAAACATGCATAATCACACTTTACAACAGACGATTGGAAGGATTTTTGCATGGGATCTTTCTAGAAGGTGCTATGAAGCCTCCAATAGACTAGATTACAGTGATGCACATCAATCATTACACACACGTGGATTAATGCAAGTTAAGAGACAGATTCACAAACCACAATCACACCCCAAAAAGGGCATCACAACAAACTAGGGCAGTTGAAAAAAGCTAGATCTGAAATGTGATCCTGCTGGTTTCTATTCTGTCCTGTTTATCATGAACACTAAGGGGTTGGTTGGTTCTAAAATACCCTCTCATGAGACTGGGCCTTGGTTTAGCATCACAGCCCAAAGATAGGAGCACAGGAAATAAACACCGATATGAGTTTACTGTCTGAGGAGGAACTGAAGTATATTAGACCAGGCTGAGACTGCTGCACCCAACCTTATACTGAACCTACCTGACAATATGTTAGACCAGGCTGAGACTGCTGCACCCAACCTTATACTGAACCAACCTGACAATATGATAGACCAGGCTGAGACTGCTGCACCCAACCTTATACTGAACCTACCTGACAATATGATAGACCAGGCTGAGACTGCTGCACCCAACCTTATACTGAACCAACCTGACAATATGATAGACCAGGCTGAGACTGCTGCACCCAACCTTATACTGAACCTACCTGACAATATGATAGACCAGGCTGAGACTGCTGTACCCAACCTTATACTGAACCTACCTGACAATATGATAGACCAGACTGAGACTGCTGTACCCAACCTTATACTGAACCAACCTGACAATATGATAGTATCTGCATTACTTCACTAGATCACTTTATAACAACATACATGACAGGAACAATGCACACTACTATAATGAGCATGTCTATAACAGTACAGGATGTAGCCAAAAGGCTGGCTGTCATTTGTATTCTTCGGCACCCTGGCAACTCAGAAACATTGATAATAGATTGGCACTGCAGGTTGGGGTATGGTTGTTCTAGTTGGCTTGTGAATAGATGGGTTTAGCCAGCTGGTGTGTGGGTATTGCTGTTGATCGAGTAGGTGTAGTTTTGTATTGGAGACGAGGGGGCTGCTGTGTTTAATCTAACCCTGGGCTGAACGTAAAACCTCTCCATAGTCGAGGTGCCAGGCATACTTTCCCTTGAGTCCACCACTGGACCACTAGCCCCACAGCAATACAATAACCCCCTGAATGTGACGTCCTGGCCATAGATAGCCCTCTGGGTTTTCTATGGTGGTTTTGGTCAGGATGTGACTAGGGTGGGTTCTAGTATTTGTATGTCTATGTTGGTGTTGTGTGTGGTTCCCAATTAGAGGCAGCTGTTTGTCGTTGCCTCTAATTGGGAATCCTATTTAGTTTGTCCTCTCCCCACTTGTGTTGTGGGTTATTGTTTGTTCGTGTTAGTGCCTGTGCCCTATACTATTTGTTACGGTCGTTATGGTTTTCTTGATGTTCCACTTGGTAATAAAAGATGTGGAACGTCATGCACGCTGTGCCTTGGTCCGTTTCTTACAACGATCGTGACACTGAACTCTAGGATGACAGAGAGGGCGAGGGATAACAGAGATGGGGAGAAAGGGATAGAGAGATGGGGGGGGGTTAGAGAGAGAGAACATCCAAGAGATCATCTGACATACAATATGCCTGAATTTACTGTAATACATGGACAAAAGTGCACAGTTGTCTGGCTCATGTTTCCGTGTCAGATAGTGATAGTGGTTCACTGTTCTCTAGCACTATGTGTGTGACTTCTCCCCCGTGTCTTCCTGGAGATGTCTGTGTATTTATAACATGTCATAAAATAATGTAGGCCAGTTTACTGTGGGATAATCTGTCAAACCATGGCAACCAAACCAACCGCTGTCTATCTACTGAGGCCTTTGATCCAGAATACAACTATACCTGGAGAGGATAGCTAGGAGTGTAGGATGACATCGCCGCCTATACTTAAGTGATGATCTAGGATCAGTATTTCTAAGTCTGTTGCTGATGGAGAGTAAACTGATTCTAGGGCTGTGGTTAGAGAGTCTGCCCGCTTGTCCAGGGGAATGAGGTCTCTCTGCCCCCTGACATAATGTCACTGCTATAATCCCTCAGTCACTGTGTGCATTCCAAATGGCTCCTTGTTCCAGGGCTCTGGCCAAACGTAGTTTACTATATAAGGAATAGGATGCCTTTTCGTACTAAGCCCACTGTCATTATGTTGCCTTGAATGAGACCAGCGCTCAATGAGTTTCTACTAGCTGTCAGTAAGAGGATAGTAATCAACTGCTTTATTGGGTTAGTCCCAGAGGGACCACTGACTGTCCCCAACATGACAAAACAGGCAGACCAGACACACATGCACGCACACACACACACACCTTGTTATACATTCTCTCTAGCTACGAGCAGAACCTTCTCCACCTCAGTAAAATCTCTCAGTGGCCACAACTTACACATTAAAACAAAAATACCTCAAAAGGTTATGAGGGGTATTATTAAATCGAGTTCCCAAGCAAAGCAGCAACAGACAACTAAACATGTACACAGACACACGCACAAACACACTCACAACATCCTGTAAAACCAAACATTCCAGAAGTCTAGTAGGCCTTGTAGCCATTTTGTATCCCCCTCTTCTCCCTTTCCTCTCCCCTCTCCCCTCTCCCTCTCCTCCTCTCCCCTCTCCTCCTCTCCCATCTGTTCCATTTCCTCTCCCATCTCTCTTTCTCTCCACTCGCTTCCATTTCATCTCCCCTCTCCTCCTCTCCCATCTCTCTTTCTCTCCACTCGCTTCCATTTCATCTCCCCTCTCTTCCGCTCCCCTATCTTCCTCTCCCCTCTCTTCCATCTCCTCTCCCCTCTCTGTCCCCTCTGTCCCCTCACTCTAGGCCCCAGGGAGCTAAACTAACCCTACCATCTCCTCCTGATAGTGTGGGTATCTATATATAACCCAGGACCCTGTGACTGAGCTGGCTCGAAGTGTCAGATTCCAGAGGCATGCATCCATCCTGGCTGGAACAGCACCTGCTGCTAACCATAACTCCTCTCCTCTCCCCCCTCCCTCCTCTCCTCCCTCCCTCCCTCCATCTCCCTTCCCCCTACGCTACACTGGAATCAGACAGGGTAGTCGCTTCCAAACCAAAACCCCCAAACTCCCAACCCCAACCCCTGCCTGTTGGAGACTCCTTATCCTGGAGCTGGCTCAGAGGGGTGGGGCCGAGAGAGGGGGCAGAGAGAGTGGTGGCTCTCCTGTTGCACTTTTCTAAAGTGTCTCTTTTTATAATTAAGCCGGAGTCTATGAGGCTACGCACAGACCGGCTCAGGCTGAGCTGCACTGTAGTAGGCTGTACTTGGCTGGACAGGGCTGGACTGGGCTGTACTGGGTTGAGGTAGAGCACAGTATTGCAGCAGCAGGAACAGCAGCTCTGTAATGGTTGAAAGTGGAGGTGGTAGTATATTGCATGTTTTGCTGGACTGACTGGACTGACTGGACAGTGGAATAGGGGCAGTGGATTGAATGAGGGGACTTCAAACACAGAAGAACTCAATACCCTAGGAAGGGAGAACCCCAGACATTTCCAGGCAAAGGTACAGTAGAGATTCCTCTGCCTTTCTCTGAAATACCTCTCTGGCACACATACTGAGAGGGAGTGAGCTGAGTGCAGCCACAAGGCATGGCAATGTGGAGAAAATAGATACAGGGTCTGTATGAAACTGAGCAAGAACGTTTATGTACCGCTACCTTTTTAGGATGTAGCCTATTATTACTCTTCACTGTCTGTAACTCTCGATTACTTTACAAAATTATTGCAGAAATATATAAATGTTCATTTTATTGTAAAAGAAGCATGTGTGACAGAGCTGCTATGCTAGCTGTTAGCAGAGCACACGCCTGAATTAACTTTTATGGTTGAACAATGCTAATTGCTAAGTCCTAATGATAAAATTACTAAATGACAATGTTATTACCCTTTGATGAATCTTAATCGCTATTTTCTACTAAAGTAAGTTATTACTTTAGAATGTGTAGGCTATTCCAACTGATACAGATACCCATATACCTATACCTATGTCCAGCCAGACACCTATGTGTGCATGCCTGTCTCTCTGAGGCACATGGCTGAGTTTAGCGTACTGGTTAGCTGGTAAGTTATTGTGACATTTCAATGATTAGGGCCCCATTGGCCTCATGGAATGATTAAGAAGGCAAAATGAGTTCAAATTATGTTATGAATGTTTTTATGTGTATCCTCTTAATTAAACATTAACCTAAAGAACAACCTGTAACACGGGTCAGGTGTAGTGACACAAACATATTCATGCTCAGATGGGAATATTATCATTAGTAGTAAGTCAATTTTTTGTGTCTCTGCCTTGCTCTTAGTCCAGGTACGGACCCCCCCTCCCATCCCCCTCCCCACCACACACACACACATACACACACACACCACAAGAGAAACCGTCCGGTCCCCTGTGAGCCCTGAGTGGCATAGCGATGGACAGCTGGACCCTCCAGGGGGACAGCTACTCATTCCTCCGCAGCTCACTGCGCCACCGCGACGGAACCCCAAACCACGTGGAGATCTTCGACATCACCAACATCCCCAGCCACCGCTCAGCCATCTCTGAGACCACCTGCCTCTGTGACATCTTCGGGGACGACTGCGAGTCGCGGCCGCCTTCACTCTCCAGCAGCCCCGCAGGAGGGGCCTTCGTCCACCCTCCCGTTCCCCCTCCCGTAGGACCAGGGGAGAGCTCAGAGTCGCCCCAAGTGTCACCCCCTGTGGTCACCACCTCAACAAGTTCCTACCACACTGTGCCAGAGAACTTTGAGGATTCTAGAGAGAAGCTCAGTCCTCCAACGCAGAGGGAGAATAATGATCATTTATCTGAAGGCTGGGAGTCAGGACCTTTAGATACTGCAGGAAACAACACAGCATCATCGGGGACATCTAAGGACATCAGCACAAGATTAGAACAAGGGAACACAGCTCCAACACCTGGACGGAGGACAGCTGACTCCTCACCTGAGGAGCCTAGCCTTACCTGTGGAGACAGAACGCCCTCACCTGGCTACAGTAATACTACAACACCTTCACCTGGCTACAGTAATACTACAACACCTTCACCTGGCTACAGTAATACTACAACACCTTCACCTGGCTACAGTAATACTACAACACCTTCACCTGGCTACAGTAATACTACAACACCTTCACTTGACGGTAAAGGTTCAGCTCCATCGGTGGTCCGGCATTCACTTGCCCCCTCACCACAGTGTAGAGAAACCCACCTGACACCTGAACCAGAGAATAGATACTCCAGACCCTCATCTGAATCCGTGGTCCCTGTGCATTCTATTGAGGCCAGAGACAGAGATAGCTCACCTGGAGTCAGAGACACAGCCTCCTCACCTGACGATACAAGTCTGTCTTTACCTGAGACTAGTGTAGCTCAGTGTTTACCTGAACCAAGGAACATCAGCCACTCACCTGAGTTAATAGCCAACAATTTTTCGCCTGATTACATAGTGTCATTTCAACCTAGGGTTAGAGCCATAACACCTGAGTTTAAACCTTCATCCCTTTCATCCCCACCTACGATTAGAGGTACAGGTATCTCCCTTCAGCTAGGAGGCCTCACCTCAGCCTTACCTGAGCTAAATAATACAGATTATTCACCTGAGTTTAGGAATAGATATTATTCACCTGAATTTAGGAATAAAGCACACTCACTGGACAATCAATGGAGAGTGTCCTTACCTGACCTGTTCAGCAGAACCTCCACACCTGAGTTAGAGAACTCCGTCAGTACACCTGAGTTAGAGGACTCCGTCAGTAAACCTGAGTTCGAGGACTCCGTCAGTACACCTGAGTTCGAGGACTCCGTCAGTACACCTGAGTTAGAGGACTCCGTCAGTATACCTGAGTTAGAGGACTCCGTCAGTATACCTGAGTTAGAGGACTCCGTCAGTACACCTGAGTTAGAGGACTCCGTCAGTACACCTGAGTTAGAGGACTCCGTCAGTACACCTGAGTTAGAGGACTCCGTCAGTATACCTGAGTTAGAGGACTCCGTCAGTAAACCTGAGTTAGAGGACTCCGTCAGCATACCTGAGTTAGAGGACTCCGTCAGTACACCTGAGTTAGAGGACTCGGTCAGTAAACCTGAGTTAGAGGACTCGGTCAGTAAACCTGAGTTAGAGAACTCCGTCAGTATACCTGAGTTAGAGGACTCGGTCAGTACACCTGAGTTAGAGAACTCTGTCAGTACACCTGAGTTAGAGGACTCCATCAGTAAACCTGAGTTAGAGGACTCCGTCAGTACACCTGAGTTAGAGGACTCCGTCAGTACACCTGAGTTAGAGGACTCCGTCAGTACACCTGAGTTAGAGGACTCCGTCAGTACACCTGAGTTAGAGGACTCCGTCAGTATACCTGAGTTAGAGGACTCCGTCAGTAAACCTGAGTTAGAGGACTCCGTCAGTACACCTGAGTTAGAGGACTCCGTCAGCATACCTGAGTTAGAGGACTCCGTCAGTACACCTGAGTTAGAGGACTCGGTCAGTAAACCTGAGTTAGAGGACTCGGTCAGTAAACCTGAGTTAGAGAACTCCGTCAGTATACCTGAGTTAGAGGACTCGGTCAGTACACCTGAGTTAGAGAACTCTGTCAGTACACCTGAGTTAGAGGACTCCATCAGTAAACCTGAGTTAGAGGACTCCGTCAGTACACCTGAACTCATACCTCACCTGTCCCCTTCAGAGAGAGACCTGAGCTCCTCAGAGGAAGCCCAGAGCACCATCTCAACACCTGCCCCCAGGTACACCCCTCCTACACCTGTCACCTCCTCACCTGAGCTCAGGTCTACCAGTACCACACCTGAACTCAGATCAGCCAGCATCACACTTGAATTGAGATCAACCAGTGTAAAACCTGAACTCAGTCTGCTCTGTGTCCCAACTGAACTCAGGTCAACCAGTGTCACAACTGAAGTCAGTTTAGCCAGTTTCACACTTAGTTCTGAACTACTCAGGTCAACGAGTCTCACACCTGAATTCAGATCAGATTCATCCTCCTCAACTAGCTCATACCACTCAAGTTCCTCCTCATCCTCAGACACCTGGACAAGAACGTCCTCAAGAACCCCCTCACCTGAAACACGCTATAATAGAACCCCATCGCCTGAAACACGCTACAATAGATCCCCCTCACCTGAAACACGCTATAATAGAACCCCATCACCTGAAACACGCTACAGTAGAACCCCCTCACCTGAAGAAAGGTATTCCAGCTCTCCTATAAAACCCAGGAGCACAGCGCAATCACCTGAGATCAGAATCACATCCTCCACACCAGAGATCAAGAAAAGAGACCTCACACCTGAGGTACCTGGAGAGGTAAAGGCCAAGTCCCTGGACCCTCGGTTCAACTCCTCCTCCCCCCAGGTCTCAGGTATCACCTACTCCATCCTCTCCCCAGAAGCCAGGGTGCTGGTGTCAACACCTGAGATCAACGGTCTCCTCTCCTCAGCTGAGCCACTAGACAGAACACACCTGTCACCTGAGAGGAAGAGCCCCACCCCTACCGAAGAGAACAGACGGAACAGTCTCTCACCTGACTCTATAGGAAGAGGTTCCTCACCTGGAAGCAGAGGTAGCAACTCCTCACCTGAGATTACAGGGATATACAGCTCTATTGTACATCCTCCTGAGACTAGAGACATAGCGGCATCACCTGAGCCACCCAGATATAAAAACCTTTCACCTGAGTATAAAACCCCCTCACCTCCGAAGAGTCAAACTGTCTCACCTTATCCAACATATAAAACCCCCTCACCTCTGCCCAGGTACACAGCCCCCTCACCTGGAGTGGAAACTGCTCGCTCCTCATCTGAGCTAAACACTTCAGCCGACTCACCTGGAGTAAAGAGTCCTGGCCACTCACTTGAACGCAGGGCTTCACCTGGTTCACCTGGAGTAAAGAGTCCTGGCCACTCACCTGAACGCAGGGCTTCACCTGGCTCACCTAGAATAAAGATTCCTGCCCACTCACCTGAACGCAGGGCTTCGCCTGGCTCACCTGAGAGGTGTGTTGGTAGCCTATCAGAGCGACTCATCACTAACGGCACCTCAAACCCCTTGGGTAATCACCTTTCTCACGACTCCAGGGAAGCATCACCTACTGAAGAGACTAGAGAGATCACCTTTTCATCTGTACTAGGACAAGTCAGAAACTTCACTCCTGAAGTCAGACACATCTCACCTGATCCCACTTCTTTTTCAAGAGGAAGGAGCCCCTCCCTTTCACCTGACCACGGGGTTACAGGTAACTCATCTGTCCAAAGACTGGATTACCTGGAGCCTAAACATCCAGCCTCATCTCTAACCCCTGACCTTAGTGACAGCAGCAACCCCTCACACAAGTCTCCTACACCTGAGCACCCAAGTAGAGAAACCTCACCCAAACCTAGGACTAAAGCCATAGAGAGGCTAACTGAAGAAGACATGGCTCATCATAGGGGTAAGGAAGACACCCCTTCTCCTCCCCTCACCAGGTTCACTCCAGTAAACATCATTATTCCCCCGGCCCCAGCGAGGCCACACGGCCACTGGGAAAACAGGAGTACCAGTCCCTCTGAGACCCAAGCCCATGAGGCCATGATGGAGTCTGAGAATGTAATGGAGTCTGTTATAGAGGCTGTGACAAACAGGGGAAGCCCCACTCTTTCCTCTGGTGACAGCAACAACAGGGCCTACAGCAGCCAAGCACACCTGGAAAGGCTGGAGAGGGAGGAGGAGGAGGAGAGGGAGGAGGAGAGGGAGATGTTGTGGGAGATGCAAGAGAGGGATAGAGAGAGACAGAGGGAAAGAGAAAGTAACAGGGAGACGGAGGAGAGGGAGAGGGAGGAGGAGGAGAGGGAAAGAGAGAGGGAGAGGCAGAGGGAGAGGGAGAGAGAGGAAAGGGAGAGGGAGAGAGAGGAAGAAAGAGAGAGGGCAATAGGGAGGGAGAGGGAGTGGCAAGCAGAGAGGGAGAGAGAAAGGGAGAGTGAGAGGCAGGGGGAGGAGCGGGTGCCCGGAAAGGGGGAAGGGAGGCAGGAGGAGGCCAGTTACAAGGGGGAACAGGTTGACCTGTCATTCAGTGCCAGGAATAGAAAAGGGCCTGCAAGCCGCGAAGCAGCTCCAACAAGCAGAGAGAGTCGACAGGGAATGCCAGCAGCGCGCTCCTATTCAGAGAGCCTGCTCACCACCAGACTACAGCAGATACAACAGCTACAACAGCAACAACACGGTATACTGCACAGAGCTGCACACAGCTACCAGCCAGAGACAGCCAGAGGAGGTGGACCTGGACCCACCAAGAAGCTGCAGCACGAGCCCAAGCACAAGCCTGCGATACCCCAGCTCGGGAGCTCCTTTCCTGGACACATCTCAGCCAACGGCCCCAGCTCCAGCATGGGCAGCGAGCTGGATGAGGAGGACAACGAGGTGAAGTGGTTCAGTGATGTGGCCTTCCGCAGCCTGTCCTCTGGATCCCCTCAGGTGGACTACCTGGACATGTACAACTCCAGCCACTGCTCCTCCACCGGAGCCTCCCAGCCCTCCACCCAGGACAGCCCAGCGGGGGCTAATGCAGCCTGGCTGGCCTACGCCGACCTCAGGGGGTCTGCTCCACGGCTGGACAATGAAGATTTTCCAGTTCCACGCCAGCAGCAGCAGCCCTCCACTGGGGCTTATTATCCACCCCACGACGGCCTGGACCCATCCCAAAAATATGAGATGGGCAGCTTTGAGTGTGTGGACGTGGCTGTGGAGAGAGAAGAGCCCAAGAAGGTGAAGAGAGGAGTGCCCAAGAGACAGATCCAGCTGAAGAGAAGGAATACGGCCGAGCTGAAGCTGGGTGAGAACAGCGATGGTAATCCTGTCATGGTTCCTAGTCCTGTAATGGTTCCTGTGGCTCCTGTGGTTACGAAGGACAGTCCTTCTCTACAGAGACACAACAGAGAGACGTTTCAGAGACAACACAGCACACCTGCTGCTTTGCAGGAAGCCTACCGCCCGGAACCCAGCTCTGAACCTGCCAATGACCAGCCCAAAAGGAAGAGCAAGTTCCAGAAGTCTTTGTCCCTTGACGAGACATGTACCAAAACCAAGATGGCCACCTGCCTGATCAAGAGCATCCTATCCAAGAAGATGCAGAATGTTGGTAAACAAACCGATCAGGAAGGAGGAGGTGACCTCAGCCCCTCCGAGGACAAAACCCCTCCTCCTCCTGAGAGTGAGGCCTCAACCATTAAAGAGTCCCCTAAACCAGAGACACAGAATCTGAGTTCCAGCATAAATTCAGAAGACAGTCTTTCCTCTGAGGACCTGGCTGTGAGAAGAGAGACGAGCCCAAACACTGACATCAACAGACAACAGAGAGGTTTTGGGGTTAAACCCAGTATTAGACCAACGAACCGTACTATTAATATTAACTCGACTTCACCACTGCGAAGCAACCAGAGACCTGAACCAACCTGCACAACCCCTGAGACGAGTCCTGGTGCACGTTTTGCTCCAGTTACCTCTCCTCAGGGAAACAATAGAATTGAATCTCACAGCAACAGAACCCCTAACCATGTTAGCCCTTGGGTGAGGTCTGAGCCCCCTACTACTAGTTGTCCTCAGAGAAACAATGACAGAATTGAATCTCCTGTCAGAAACCCAAACTCTTGGAGAACTGACCTGGTCAAACCAGAGATGAGGTCTGAACTGGTGTTCCCGTTTGAAAGTAAAAAACCCACAGAGAAGAACGCCAGGATGGGAGTAAAGCAGACGCATGACAGTAAATGTAGGCATGAGAGGGATGACAGTAAACGGAGGGATGAGAAGGATGACAAACAGGGAGGTGACTCAGCAGATGCAGCTTCCCGGAACACCGGCGTTCCTGCTGCCACTCGAGCCAACAACACGCAGGCAGGAATGACAAACATAAAAACGCCAGACTACCACTCTGACTCTGAAAACCATAAACATCCCAGCGTCAAGAGCACATACACATCCAAAACACCAGAGATCACTCTAAAACCCAGCCCTGTTACAGAGAAAAAGAAAACCTCTTCTCTAAACGTCTCACTGTCGCCCGAGCTGGAAACTAAACTTGAGGTTCAACACGAGACTGCCTCCCCTGGGAGGACCTATCAGAGAGAAACAATAGAAGAAGACAGGAGAGTAGAGACTTCACATAGAGAAACCAGAGAAGAAGACAGGAGAGTGGAGACTTCACATAGAGAAACCAGAGAAGAAGACAGGAGAGTGGAGACTTCACATAGAGAATCCAGAGAAGACAGGAAAATAGGGACTTCACATAGAGAAAAAAGAGAAGAAGACAGGAGAGTGGAGACTTCTCATAGAGAAACCATAAAAGAAGAGAAGGGAGTGAAGACCTTGAACATGATGAATGAACAGACTGAGTATATGGATGCCAATAGGAAGGGTAAAGCCAAAGCTCCCCTGCACAAAGTGAGAGATGTGAGAAGGCTGGTGAAAAACACATACAACCTGTCATTCAAGGCCATGCCAGCACCAGAGAAAGAGGAGAGGAAGGAGGAGAGCATGGAGGAAATGACTGAGGAGAGATGTGAAGAGAGGAAAGAGGAAAAGCCGATGCCTCGTCCTCAGCCAATGCAGATAGAATACAAAGCTGTCAGCTGGAGAGAAAACAAAAACAAATCAAGAACATTGTTCAACAAAACAGACAGAGAAATGTCTAGAGGCAAACCTAAGGATGATTCTTTACAGCAGGTGTCCACAGATACAACCAAAGTACCCAAGGACCCTTCTGATGTAACAGCTAAGAGTTGCACAACAGAGGAAGTAGCAGTGACAGAAACAGAGGCAAACCAACACAATTCCCCTGTACAGGACACTGTCAAAACAGAAACAGGCAACACCAAGGTGAAACCCAGTGAAACAGAGTCACCGAGAGTAACCAGGAGACACCGAAGTGTATCAGAGTCTAGTGACAAACCTGAAGTGGTGAGAAGAGATTCCAAGCCACCTATGCTGGGCAGGAGCCCTAAACTCCCCAGTAAAGACAAAGAAGTGTCTAGTGCTTCACTGGTGCTACAGGATGGATCCAATAAGCCCAAGTCATTCTCAGCCTTAGCTCCAGCCTCCCCGGCCCCGGCGTCTCCTGCTCCCTCCTGCCCTACTCCAGCCTCTCCAGCCCTGGAACCGGTCCCAGCCTTCCTAGCCCCTGCCTCATCCCCAGCCCCAGCTCCAACCCTGGTCTCCTCACCTGGTCGCAAAGCTTCACCAGCTCCAGCTTCTCCTCCAGCCCCAACCTCATCCCCAGCTCCAGTTCTATGCACTCCACATTCTTCTGTCCCCAACAATACCCCCACCCCCAGCCACTCTGTGTCCATACTGGTCAAGGAGAAGGGCTATCAGGCAGATATTGGGTCTGTGGTCTCGGAGGCTGTGTCAGAGGAGATAACAAGGAGTGGGGGTGAAGGTGGGGGTGGAGGGGTCCCAAGGAAACATATAAACCGAATAGAGATACCTCTTCAGACCCGTGGACCCTCAGACGGAGGTACAAGTGACTCACACAGACAGAGAACCTACTCGTCCTCGTCTACATCCCCTGTGCAAGCAGCCTCATCCGCACCATCCTCAAGCACTGTGCAAGCAGCCTCATCCGTATCATCCTCAAGCACTGTGAAAGAAGTGTCATCCTTTTCCTCGACCTCTGTCAATGCGTCAACCTCCGCATCGTCTTCTGTGAATGCATCAACCTCAGCCTCATCCTTTTCCTCATCTTCCATCAATGCATCAGTCTCTTCCTCTTATACCCATTTGGTCCCAAATTCTCCCAGGCTTCGAAGAGTCTCCGCTCAAATGGATGACAGAGTTAGGACCACTTCGAATCAGGAGAGGGTTAGTGTCAGAGCCACAGTCAGAGACATAGAGCAACGCATGGCATCATCACCACCACCCCCACAGAAGAAAACACAAGAAGACACTGCTGAAAAGGAGACAGTGAAGAAATCAACATACTCACCCACGTTACCAGGCTCGCTACCAGGTTCACCAGCACTGATGAGAAGATACCGACCCCAAGTGATCGAGGTGAGGTCGTTATCTAAAGAAATACAGAAACAAGATGAACAAGAGAAGACCATCACGTCAAGCACCAGACCGCAAACCATAGAGGTTCACTCAATAGCCAACGGTCCGCCAGTGGCACCGAAACCAAAGTTCAGACAAACAGATGCAAATTCACTGTCCAGTGAAACACAGCAGAAACCAGCGGAGGCAACATCAAGCTTCAAACAGCACACAGAAGAGGAGAGAGCTGTGCCCAACGAGAAACCATCATCTTCAGCTACAACGATCCACAGACATCTATCGAACGATTCGACCCCAGCGTCTAACTACAGTAAAAAGTTATCTGTTTCTGCAGTGTCCAGCTACAGGCCTCCACCTACCAAGACAACAATCATCGCTAGTTTCTCTCACAAACCAGCGTCAACAACAGTAGACACAGAGACATCCAATGAAAGGCCGAAGCAACTAGGGGCCTCAACCCAAGGACAAGGACAGGCCCCCAGCTACACACAGAGACCCACAACGCTCACAGTCTCAGCTCCAGCTCCAGCTCCAGCCCCAGCTCCTACCCACGCCCCTGCTGCCGCAGTCCCTGCCCAAGTCCCTACCCATGCCCCTGCCAAACACTCAAGCCAGTCAGCTGTTGTGGATATAACCAGCCACCCGCACAATCTCAAAACAACAACAGTGTGCCCTCTGGAGCAAACTATGCCGGTTACTTTCAACAATACAAACCAACCTGCCCCGGTATCCACAAACACACAGGCCCCCATATACACACACGACATACACACACAGTCCATACACAGATCCTTGTCCAGCGACCGCTCGCAGAGGGTAGACAACCTCCATTTCTACGCATCAGACGACCCCCCTAGCTACGACGAGAGAGAGAGCTTCAGCCCCCTCCACCTACCTGACCTGCCCCAGAGGAAGCTGAACCGCTACCACCCCTCCTCTTCCTTCTCCTCTGCCTCCTCTCGTCCCCCTCCCTGTTCCTGCACCTTTGGCTGCCCATCCCACGGCCTCACACCCCCTCACCACCACCACTCCCCCCACACCCCTCCCTTCCCCTCACACTCCCCCGGCCAGGCACTGCCTTACTCCATAGGGGGTCAACCCCCTCCCTGCCCACACCAGTGCAGAGCAGATCCCCAGCCTCTGAGTTCAGTCAGCTACCAGCCCAGCTCTCCCAAATCATCCACCCTCCCCAGCCCCCAGCCCCCAGGCATGTACCAGTCCCTCCACCAACCCCAGCCCTCCATGCTCCAGCCCTGCCCGGCCGACCGCCCTCTCCAGCACCCCCAACACATGGACCCCCGTCGGGCCCCCCTGCTCCACCGCTCCCCTCAGGGCCAGCCACCTGTCTCTGGGGCCCCCTACAGTGACCACAGCCACTCTCCCAATCTGCCCCCTATGGACCCTCAGTACCTGTGCAGCCCACAGAGCCTGGGGCCATCCTATGGGTCTGAGTATGGGAGTCTGTCTGGGTCTGACTACCCAGACAGTACTGGGGGTCTGGGGTACGGGCAAACCCCTCGCAGGGTCCTCATGGATCCTGACACGGGGAAGTACTTCTACATTGAGGTGCCAGTGCAGCCACTGAGGAAGATGCTGTTTGATCCAGAGACGGGCCAGTACGTGGAGGTGCTCATCCCCCAGAGTACCATGTCTCACTCAGGCCTCTACCCTACCTCGGCCGCCCCCTACTCCCCCGCCTCTGCGTCCCCCTTTTCCTCCATCCACAACCCCAACATGTACGCCACGGCCCCCCAGTACCTCCCCTATGGCCCCCCTCCACCTGCACCTCACCCCCAGCCCCAGCCACCCCGCCACCCAGAGGCTCCAGCCCCAGGGACGATGCACCAGAATGGGGCTCAGGTCGGCTATGGGAGCCCCGGGAGCCAGGGGTCCAAGCCGGAGCCCCAGAGTCATGCACCTCTGGACCAGAGCTACCTGGAGAGCATGTACTACGTCCCTACAGGCATGAACGCTAGCCCCCCAGACTGCTACCACAAACAACCCTCCAGTCTGCCCAACACGGGGGGGAAGAGGGCTTGAAATAGTTGTCTGAAATAGCCGTCTTCCTGGTGCCTTTAGGGTCTCAGAATACAGCCAGGCCAGGGTGTATATGAGGAGGTCTAATGTTAGACACATGCCTTATTGTTAGCTTTGTTTCCCTGGCAACTGGACTGGAGAGAATTATTCTTTAGTTGTGGTTGTTTGTTGTTTATGTTCTTCACTGCTTTTTATTCTTCTGATTGCCTGATTATGTTAGCTTTTTATGCATTGATTTGGTAAGAGAAAAAACATGATCATGTTGACGGTCCTTGATGATCTTTCTGGGATTTCTTATTTTATTTTTCTTCTACAAAAACGAAAAGTGACAATTTTCTACCGGTTAGCTAACAGCCAAAAGGTGTGCCTTATCCATTGTCATAGACTGTTCAATAAATCTAAAGAAACACTTACTGTTTGCATTTACATTACATTTAGAAACACGTTTCAACTGATCATGCACATGCATACATCTAATATATGAAATCAATTCCCCTTGTATTAAAACCAATATCTCCTACAAACTTGAAACTGCTGTCTTGGGAAGATCTCATGTATTTCATGTTTTTCTCTGTGTTATTTATTACTGAATGAGGAGGTTTTGTTCACAGAGAAGATACAATGACACCAATAAAAATGTGTAAAATATTGAATGTAATAAAACTACTGTAGAATGCCCTGGTCTGTTCTGCCTTGATATTTCTCAATAGATAGGCTACATATACTGTAGGCTGGGATTCAATCCAGCAACTGACAGCTGGACTTTTTCCAGACCACGTGGCCTGACCAAGAGAAGGGTTGCGCTCCCCTGCTCAGACATTGCATGGATCAACCAATGGTTGCGTGCCACGTCATGATTGTGCCGTCAGCCACCAGATTGCTATAACGTAATGATGTAAAATACATATCCAGGCTTTGGAAGATCTGGCATGCATCAGCAACGCCTGCGCAGAGGAATGCGCCCAAAGTCTGGTCCCTAATGACCATGTGACTTGACCAAGAGAAACTCCTGGCCTTACTGCACCAATAAGCATCAACATGGACTTTTTTTAAAACTCCACCCACTCAAAAGTACTCATCAACAAACACACACACACACACACACACAGGTCAAGCCTGCCCTGCGGTCCATCTCTCTGGGCTTTGACTGCCATCTAGTGGAGGAGAGGAAATGCAGCCATTGGAGAGGTTAAGAGGATGACAGAACACCACAGTACATAGATGACATCATACTGTAGCTGTTTTCATTCTACTCAGGGAATGTTGCATCAGCCCTGAATAGCAGGCTCCTGTGTTACCCTTTTCCCTGGATAGCAATGCCATGTCAACTACATTTTTATCTTTATTCTGTTAACGCAATAACATTACACACACGCTACATCACTCATCATTAATTTGCAGTTGTCTTATACCCATGTCTTAAAGTGTAAAGGATAATATTTTGCTAAGATCTTTACACAAACGTTCCTAAGGAATAGATTCAATCCGGACCGCAGAAGATCTGCGTAACAGCGCAATTGAAAAGTAAAGGTAACTTCCGATTGAGCCGACATATGTAGCTTTTATGTGAATGCAGTCTCCGCGGAAGCCTTTAAATTTTAATCGCACAATAGGGCGGATCTTCCATGATCCGACTGAATCCAAGCCTAAATCATCAGGTTTAAGAACCTGCTCTCTAGCTTCTCCCAGAATATTATTTTGCTGATAGGTATTTACTTTGAGCTTCCCCATTTCCCCCACTTGGGGGCATCATACACTGCAGCAGTGGATCATCACAGCTTATGGAGTAGTCTATATTGGGGAGAATCTAAACTGCATTTCATTGACTCCTCGCAGACTCTCTCTTCGCCTCCTTCTCAAAACCTATTGGAGGAGGGGACTGAGGGGACTGACTTTCTCATCCAATAGGTTTTGTGACGGGGGCGAGGAGAGAGGATGCGAAGAAATGCTATTGAGAATCTCCCTTGGTGTCAGCCTTTCGTGATAAAACACAGTCGTACTCGTGCAGTAAACATTATCTCAATGATCATGTTTTGAGGTTTTTTTCTTCTTCAATTGACTCAGCGAAGTGATGACACATAGTAAAACTGCTATTACATACATATTATAGCCAACAGTTGCATTTGTATTAGTCATTTAGCAGATGCTCTTGTCCAGAGTGGCTTGTAGTTGCCTCTCTTTTCCAGCTCCAACCACATGTTAAAGGCTCCTAGAACTATAACCAGATCCTAATTCAAACCATTAGGGACCTGGTTGCTGTGAGCTGTGTTGTGGTAGACTGCTTAACTAATGAGAGGGTTGAACAGTAGGGTGTGTCATGGTGTGTGCGTGTGCGTGTGTGTGCGCTCGTGTGTATGTGGTGTGTGTTAACACCTGACAGAGAGACGCAGAGAGCAAGACACACACACACCTGTGATACGTTAGTGATGAAAACACCTGGTGAAAGACCTTCTCCAGATGTGTGTTGGACTGGTGAAAGGCCTTCTCCAGATGTGTGTTGGCCTGGTGAAAGGCCTTCTCCAGATGTGTGTTGGTCTGGTGAAAGGCCTTGTCCAGATGTGTGTTGGTCTGGTGAAAGGCCTTCTCCAGATGTGTGTTGGTCTGGTGAAAGGCCTTCTCCAGATGTGTGTTGGTCTGGTGAAAGGCCTTCTCCAGATGTGTGTTGGTCTGGTGAAAGGCCTTGTCCAGATGTGTGTTGGCCTGGTGAAAGGCCTTCTCCAGATGTGTGTTGGTCTGGTGAAAGGCCTTCTCCAGATGTGTGTTGGTCTGGTGAAAGGCCTTCTCCAGATGTGTGTTGGTCTGGTGAAAGGCCTTCTCCAGATGTGTGTTGGTCTGGTGAAAGGCCTTCTCCAGATGTGTGTTGGTCTGGTGAAAGGCCTTCTCCAGATGTGTGTTGGTCTGGTGAAAGGCCTTCTCCAGATGTGTGTTGGTCTGGTGAAAGGCCTTGTCCAGATGTGTGTTGGCCTGGTGAAAGGCCTTCTCCAGATGTGTGTTGGTCTGGTGAAAGGCCTTCTCCAGATGTGTGTTGGTCTGGTGAAAGGCCTTCTCCAGATGTGTGTTGGTCTGGTGAAAGGCCTTCTCCAGATGTGTGTTGGTCTGGTGAAAGGCCTTGTCCAGATGTGTGTTGGCCTGGTGAAAGGCCTTCTCCAGATGTGTGTTGGCCTGGTGAAAGGCCTTCTCCAGATGTGTGTTGGTCTGGTGAAAGGCCTTCTCCAGATGTGTGTTGGTCTGGTGAAAGGCCTTGTCCAGATGTGTGTTGGCCTGGTGAAAGGCCTTCTCCAGATGTGTGTTGGCCTGGTGAAAGACCTTCTCCAGATGTGTGTTGGTCTGGTGAAAGGCCTTCTCCAGATGTGTGTTGGTCTGGTGAAAGGCCTTCTCCAGATGTGTGTTGGTCTGGTGAAAGGCCTTGTCCAGATGTGTGTTGGCCTGGTGAAAGGCCTTCTCCAGATGTGTGTTGGTCTGGTGAAAGGCCTTCTCCAGATGTGTGTTGGCCTGGCCTGACTAGGACGTAAATGGAATGTATCAGACTCAGATCTTCTGGTGATTAAAATATGCTGATTTCACTTTGGTTCTCTGGATGGAGTTCTCTCATGATCAAATATGTTTCTTGTAGTCATAGCTACTGGTTGGAGTGGATAGTTAAAGTGCACTCCCTCCCACATGGATGATATAGGGACCCAGACACACATAGCATTGTAGGTGTCTGTAAGCCTATTATGCATTGTAGGTGTGTGTAGGCTATTTTGAGAAAACAATGCACAGCTCTGTTAGACAGACAGACTAGGGTGAAAGTTTACTGTAGTAAGTCCGGAAGTGGGTAAGATCAGAAAGGCTGCAAGACACAAACACGCCTTGAATACACACACACAGGCTTAATAAACCCCTAGCCACACCTCACTAACACATTGACTGGCTGATTGTGGCGGTAGTGTTGAACATCCAGGGCATTGCTCAACGTCAGACCCAGACAGGAGCTACCTCAGTCAGCCAACACAGACAGAGACACGCCCTGTCAGCCCATGTCTCTGGAGGTATCACCAGGGACATCAGGACAGACAGAGATGATTTTATTACAGATTATATTACGGTCTATTACAGTGATAGTGTCCAATACTTTTAGCAGGTGACTCAGCTGTGGAAAAAGGCTGCCCCAGTTGAACCAAGGAGTCTCTCTGACATAGAACAACATTAACATCGTAGACATGAAAACACATTCATATATGCTTCTGATCTCTCTATCAAGACATTTCACACACACACACACACACACACACACACTCACCGGCGCACGCAAGGGTGAGTGGGATTGACATCCTGACCCTGTGTGTTTGGTGTGGGCCAACGGGGGGTTGGGGGCTGATTGGAAAATCCCACCACTGTGTGGGTGGAATGGGCTGGCCCATTTGATAAAACCATAGAGGAAAAAACTATGATAAGGATTATTTGGAGTAAAATGTGAGCAATATGCTGGACAGTATTTTCCAGTGTGTGTGATTGTTGTAATGTGGATGAGAGGACACTGACAGACAGGAGACACAGGTATGGGTGGTCATGTTCTGTAATGTGGATGAGAGGATGCAGACAGACAGGGATGGGTGGTCATGTTCTGTAATGTGGATGAGAGGACACTGACAGACAGGAGACAGACAGGGATGGGTGGTCATGTTCTGTAATGTGGATGAGAGGATGCAGACAGACAGGGATGGGTGGTCATGTTCTGTAATGTGGATGAGAGGACACTGACAGACAGGAGACAGACAGGGATGGGTGGTCATGTAGACCTGTCTAGAGACGTGACCTCCTACACACCAGGGATGACTACCAAGACCCAGATCTTTCGATCACAGGTAGTAAACCAATGCATTAGGTAACACTGATCCATTCCAGAGGTTATTACGT
The DNA here is from genome assembly GCA_030435695.1 of Brachymystax lenok tsinlingensis. Taxonomy (NCBI): domain Eukaryota; kingdom Metazoa; phylum Chordata; class Actinopteri; order Salmoniformes; family Salmonidae; genus Brachymystax; species Brachymystax lenok. The sequence continues at coordinate 29,026,877 of CM059784.1, read as the reverse complement.
AGTACTACATCAATGAGACATTATGTCTGCTTTGTTTTCACATCTTCTTTTTCATTGCAATCTGATCTTGTCTTGCTGCTGTGGTCTACCTGCCTCTGGATACAGGATCTGGCTGGAGATCTGACTGGAGATCTGACTGGAGATCTGACTGTAGCAATCCAGATCCAGTTCCTCAGTCTAAACCACATGACAGTAGAGAGTAGCAGTTAGAGAGGAATCTACCTTACCCGTCTGGCACTTTAGCTGTTCTCCTCTGACATGCCCATATTTGCTTTGTTTCCTGGGGAAGGGGCGGGACCACAGGGGCATGTTGGGATATGTCGGTACTGTATGAGTGGACCTGGATGACAGAACCTGACCCGCCTCTTCCTGACCCACCTCTACCTGTCCGCCTCTACCTGACCCGCCTCTACCTGACCTGCCTCTACCTTCATATCAGCTCACAGAGTTGCCTCACTTTACCACCTCACTTCCTCTCCTCTGTAAAATATTTCTAGAGGTTATCCATACTACAAATGACTCAACAGAATAGCCAACCACATTTGGTTGCAGTGACTTTGGCTGGGCCTCTCTTTTGCTCAATCACAAAGGAAAATCCCTAGCTAAAGGCAACATGTTTTATCACATACCTGAGTGTCTACATAACCTATCTGATGCCTTAGCAGTTAACTGGTAATGGATTTACCAGTTGATATTGTCATTTACGATGGTATGGAAAGTATTGGTCTAGATTAGTGTAGTCTCGCTCAGGTCCATGGTATACCCAGGAAATTCAGTCACACGGGGGGGTGGGGTAGTGACGTACATGTTCCAGTCTGTTCCTGTCTTCTAGATCACCCACACGCACGCACGCACGCACGCACACACACACGCGTGCACGCGCATGCGCACACACACACTTACATTCCAGGGCGAGGTAGCTCCAGTGTGATGTAATAGCCTGAGCACTACTTTGTCCCATCTACCAATCTTGATTTGATTTCTTACTTGGGCCTATGATTCATAACAGACCTGGTGGAGGTGGCAGATCAATGAGGAATGGGAGGAATACCTGAGAGAGAGACAGAGAGAGAGACAGGAAAAGACCCCACTTGTTGTCACACACACACTCCCATCCCACATACACTCCCACACACACACACACACTCACACCCCCCAGTCAGTGTGGGTTTATAGTCAAGCTCACCAGCCTGCAGTAACAGTTCTGTATTGGTCATTAGATTCTTACTGCATGAGATAAAGAACTGAGTCATGGAAGGGACGCCCTGGACATAGACAGTAGACATTATGAATATAGACATGAGCACACACACAGCACAAATTGTCACAGACAGTAGACATAATGAACTCTAGCCAGGGGTCACAATCCCTATCCTGTTATATTCTTATTACTCACTGCCACTCCTTGACTGAGAATCTGACCAAAAACCCTCTGGAAGTGCTGTTACTGTGAAGTGGAAACATCTAGGAGAAACAACGGCTCACCCGTGAAGTGGTAGGCCACACAAGCAGAACAGGATCACCGAGTGCTGAAGCGTGCAGCGAGTAAAAATCGTCAGTCCTTGGTTGCAACACTCACTACCGAGTTCCAAACTGTCTCTGGAAGCAACTTAAGCACAATAACTGTTTGTCAGGAGCTTCATGAAATGGGTTTCAATGGCCGAGCAGCCGCACACAAGCCTAAGATCACCATGTGCAATGCCAAGAGTCGGCTGGAGTGGTGTAAAGCTCGCCGTCATTGGACTCTGGAGCAGTGGAAACGCGTTCCATATGGCAATCCGCCGGATTAATCGAGGTTTGGCGGATGTCAGGAGAACGCTACGCCACCAAACTGTAACATTTGGTGGAGGAGGAGTAATGTCTGGGGCTGTTTTTTATGGTTCAGGCTAGGCCTCTTAGTTCCAATTAAGGGAAATCTTAACGCTACAGCATACAATGACATTCTATACAATTCTGTGCTTCCAACTTTATGGCAACAGTTTGGGAAAGGCCCTTTCCTGTTTCAGCATGACAATGCCCCCCGTGCACAAAGCGAGGTCCATACAGAAATGGTTTGTTGTGATCGGTGTGGAAGAACTTGACTGGCCTGCACAGAGCCCTGACCTAAACTCCATCGAACACCTTTGGGATAAATTGGAACGCCGACTGCGAGCCAGGCCTAATCGCCCAACATCCGTGGCCGACCTCTAATTCTCGTGGCTGAATGGAAGCAAGTCCCTGCAGCAACGTTCCAACATCTAGTGGAGAACCTTACCAGAAGACATGAGGCTGTCTACTAACCCTATCTCTAAACCTAACCCCAACCTTAAACCTTACCCTAAACCTTATTCTAAACCTAACCCTAACTTTAAACCTTACCCTAAACCAGAGGTGGGTAATTCCAGTCCTCAAGGGCCTGATTGTTGTCACAGTTTTGCCCCAGCCAACACACCTGACTCCAATAATCACTTAACCATGATCTTCAGTTTAGAATGCAATTTGATTAATCAGCTGTGTTTGCTAGGGATGTAGAAAAAGTGTGACACCAATCAGGCCCTCGAGGACTGGAGTTGCCCACCCCTGCCCTAAACCTTATTCTAAACCTAACTGTAACCTTAAACCTTACCCCAAACCTTATTATAAACCTAATCCTAACCGTAACCTTAGCAAGCAGTTGCTTATCAACATATATTGTTGATAGTATGACCATCTGGAGAGTGTCTAAAGATGGACTATCTGGACTATGCAAATAAAGTGGGACCAAAAATAATCAACCATTGTAGTGGATCTGGAAGTCTTTCTATGCTGAAGTAGGTTTAGGAGGTTAGGGTTGAGGCTAGGGTTAGGGATGAGGCTAGGGTTAGGGATGAGGCTAGGGTTAGGGATGAGGCTAGGGTTCAGAATGAGGCTAGGGTTAGGGCTAGGGTTAGGGTTGAGGCTAAGGTTAGGAATGAGGCTAGGGTTAGGGCTAGGGTTAGGGTTCAGAATGAGGCTTGGGTTAAGAATGAGGCTTGGGTTCAGAATGAGGCTAGGGTTAGGGCTAGGGTTAGGGTTGAGGCTAGGGTTCAGAATGAGGCTAGGGTTAGGGCTAGGGTTAGGGTTGAGGCTAAGGTTAGGAATGAGGCTAGGGTTAGGGCTAGGGTTCAGAATGAGGCTTGGGTTAAGAATGAGGCTAGGGGTAGGGCTAGGGTTAGGGTTGAGGCTAGGGTTAGGAATGAGGCTAGGGCTAGGGTTGAGGCTAGGGTTCGGAATGAGGCTAGGGTTAAGAATGAGGCTTGGGTTAAGAATGAGGCTAGGGGTAGGGCTAGGGTTAGGGCTAGGGTTGAGGCTAGGGTTAGGGCTATGGTTGATGCTAGGGGTAGGGCTAGGGTTGAGGCTAGGGTTATGGTTAGGGTTAGGAATGAGGCTAGGGTCAGGAATGAGACTAGGGTTATGTCTAGAGTTGAGGCTAGGGGTAGGGCTACGGTTGAGGCTATTGTTAGGGATAGGTTTGAGGCTAGAGGTAGGGCTAGGGCTAGGGTTACGGTTAGAGTTGAAGCTAGGGGTAGGGCTAGAGTTGAGGCTAGGGGTAGGGCTAGGGTTGAGGCTAGGGATAGGATTAGGGTTGAGGCTAGGGTTCAGAATGAGGCTAGGGTTAGGGCTAGGGTTAGGGTTGAGGCTAAGGTTAGGAATGAGGCTAGGGTTAGGGCTAGGGTTCAGAATGAGGCTTGGGTTAAGAATGAGGCTAGGGGTAGGGCTAGGGTTAGGGTTGAGGCTAGGGTTAGGAATGAGGCTAGGGCTAGGGTTGAGGCTAGGGTTCGGAATGAGGCTAGGGTTAAGAATGAGGCTTGGGTTAAGAATGAGGCTAGGGGTAGGGCTAGGGTTAGGGCTAGGGTTGAGGCTAGGGTTAGGGCTATGGTTGATGCTAGGGGTAGGGCTAGGGTTGAGGCTAGGGTTATGGTTAGGGTTAGGAATGAGGCTAGGGTCAGGAATGAGACTAGGGTTATGTCTAGAGTTGAGGCTAGGGGTAGGGCTACGGTTGAGGCTATTGTTAGGGATAGGTTTGAGGCTAGAGGTAGGGCTAGGGTTGAGGCTAGGGCTAGGGTTACGGTTAGAGTTGAAGCTAGGGGTAGGGCTAGAGTTGAGGCTAGGGATAGGATTAGGGTTGAGGCTAGGGGTAGGGTTAGGATTGAGGTCATGGTTAGGGTTACTGTGATACTGTACTGTGTGTGCTTTCTCACTGCTCTCCTGTGTGTAGGTTATGTCTCTCTGTTTGAAGCTCCCGTCAGTGGACTAGCTAAAAGCAGCTATTATCACAAAATGATTTTCCATGTGTTTTCTCCCAGACAGCTAACAACTGAACCTGTAGGCTGCATCCCAAATGGAACCCTATCAGTTGCATCCTAAATGGAACCCTATCAGCATCCCAAACGAAACCCTATCAGCATCCCAAATGGAACCCAATCAGCTGCATCCCAAACGGAACCCTATCAGCAGCGGTGGGTAAAATCACTGAGGAAGCCAAGCCAGTAAAAAAGCCATATTACAACCTATGTTGTGATAGTTGCGTTTTTTGCTCTATAACCCATTCGTTCATACGCCACCATGATAACAATAAGGCCCATGACAACAAAAAGACAACAGTCACCCAGTGGCAGAATACATTTAACTACACATAGATTTGTTTCATCACAAAACCGGAGAGCAACATCTGTCCAGTGAAGTCCTGAAAGCATATATTGCATGTAGAAACGTATCACCTGCAATCAATCAAATCTATTTATAAAGCCCTTTTTTCATCAGCCAATGTCACAAAGTGCTATACAGAAACCCAGCTTAAAACCCCAAACAGCAAGCAATGCAGATGTAGAAGCACGGTGGCTAGGAAAAACTCCCTAGAAAGGTTGGAACCCAGGAAGAAACCTAAAGAGGAACCAGGCTCTGAGGGGTGGCCAGTCCTCTTCTGGCTGTGCCGGGTGGAGATTATAACAGTACATGGCCATTAAGGCCAGATTGTTCTTCAAGATGTTCAAACCTTCATATATGACCAGCAAGGTCAAAAATAATCACAGTGGTTGAAGAGGGTGCAACAGGTCAGTACCTCAAGAGTAAATGTCAGTTGGCTTTTCATAGCTGAGCATTCAGAGGTCGAGACAGCAAGTGCGGTAGAGAGAGAGACAGTCGAAAACAGCAGGTACGGGACAAGGTAGCAAGTTCGGTGAACAGGTCAGAGTTCCATAGCCACAGGCAGAACAGTTGAAACTGGAGCAGCAGCACGACCAGGTGGTCTGTGGACAGCCAGAAGTCATCAGGCCAGGTAGTCCTGAGGCATGGTCCTAGGGCTCAGGTCCTCCCGGAGGGATAGAGAGAGAGAGAGGGAATTAGAGGGAGAATACTTAAATTCACACAGGACACCAGATAAGACAGGAGAATTACACCAGATATAACAGACTGACCCTAGCCCCCGGCACATAAACTATTGCAGAATAGATACTGGAGGCTGAGACGGGGGGACACTGTGGCCACTGGACGGGGTCAACCAGGCAGGATATAACCCAAACCACTTTGCCACAGCAAGGCTGAGTATAGCCCACGAAGATCTCCTCCACCGTACGAGTCCGAGGGGGCGTAAAACAGGACAGGAAGATAAGGTCAGTGACTCAACCCACTCAAGTGACACACCCCTCCTAGGGACTGCATGAAAGAACACTAGTAAACCAGTGACTCAGCCCCCGTAATAGGTCAGAGGCAAAGAATCCCAGTAGAGACTCTATAGAAGAAAGCCCTGCCTCCAGCTGTTTGCTTAGAAATTCTAGGGACAATAAGGAGGCCTGCATCTGTGACTGTAGCGTACCTGTAGGTATGTACGACAGGACCAAATCAGAGAGATAGGTAGGTGCAAGCCCATGTAATGCTTTGTAGGTTAGCAGTAAAACCTTGAAATCAGCCCTAGCCTTAACAGAAAGCCCGTGTAGAGAGGCTAGCACTGGAGTAATATGATCTAATTGTTTGGTTCTAGTCAAGATTCTAGTCATGTTTAGCACTAACTGAAGTTTATTTAGTGCTTTATCCAGGTCACCGGAGTGTAGAGCGTTGCAGAAGTCTAATCTAGAAGTGATAAAAGCACGGATTAGCTTTTCTGCATACTTTTTTGACAAAAAGTTTCAGATTTTTGCAATGTTGGAAAGATGGAAAAAAGCTGTCCTTGAACTGTTCTTGATGTGTTTGTCAAAAGAGAGATCAGGGTCCACAGTAACGCTGAGGTTCTTCACAGTTTTATTTGAGACAACTGTACCACCATCAAGATTCATTGTAAGATCCAACAGCAGATCTCTTTGTTTCTTGGGACCTAGAACTAGCATCTCTGTTTTTTCAGAGTTTAAAAGTAAAACATTTGCCGCCACCCACTTCCTTTTGTCTGCAACGCAGGCTTCCAGGGTAGGCAATTTGGGGCTTCACCATGTTTCATCAAAATGTACAGCTGTGTGTTATCAGCATAGCAATGAAAGTTGACATTGTGTTTCCGAATGACATCACCAAGAGGTAGAATATATAGTGAAAACATTAGTGGTCCTAAAAACGGAACATTGAAGAACACCGAAACGTACAATTGATTTGTCAGAGGACAAACCATCCACAGAGACAAACTGATCTTTTCGAAAGATAAGATCAAATCCAGGCAAGAACTTGTCTGTGTAGACCAATTTGGGTTTTTCAATCTATCCAAAAGAATGTGGTGATCGATGGTGTCAAAAGCAGCACTAAGGTCTAGGAGCACGAGGACGGATGCAGAGCCTTGGTCTGACGCCTGCAGCATGGTCAAGCAAGTTAATGTTTTCAACAGTTTAGTAAACAACTACTGATTTAGAACCACAGAGTTACTGCAAGTCAGCACAAAGACAACAGGAGCACTGCCTCTGCTAATTCCAGCACCATTTACACTTAAACATTTAATCATCATCAAATCCATAACACTATATAATCTTAGTTTATTACACTGAAAACAAACTTAAAGATACCGAAAACAATTTAGTCCAATCAATGTTACTAAATATCATGTGGCTGTCCATGGTACTGATTTCTGTCTGTGTGTGTGTGTGTGTGTGTGCGTGCGTGCGTGCAAGTAAAACAAAACATGTTGACTCACCCTACTTGTATGTCATTGCCATCCTCCTCTCTTTCATGTTGGCAAAACTGTATTTGTATTTGTCATACAGTACACTTTTAGTTGTTGTTGTCATAGGCTACCTAGCTAAAATGCTTGCTAGCCTAATTTCCTCGCATTGGCAACAATGAACCAGGTAAGTAAGCTAGCGAGTTAATGTGAGCCTACTAGGCTACATCTAGGCTACATATTGAACTTCAATCGTCTCAGGCCAGTGGCACAACATATTCATTTATGGTTAGATCAGAATTGCTGTCATAATCATTGGCCTGTACAGAGAATTAAGTCAAAACCACAAGACCAAATCCCCATCTCCATCCATGGCTTAGGAAAGGGCTGATTTAGCAAGCTAGCTACTGCAGGACATTAACACAAGCAGACAAGTGTTTCTGAAAATTACATTTTGCTTAGGAAGTGATTTGATTGGTGTGAAGCCAAATCTCTTAGGGGACGTTTTTCTGCACCAGGACAACCCACAGTTGAGCTGAGCTCACCGCTGGTTGGCTAATTGTTTTTTTATTTTATTATTAAGGCGGATCAAATGCTTTCCCTCACTCGGATGCTTTCTCCGGTGAGATTCAGCCCCTTGCGAATTGACGCAACCCTATTCCCTATATAGTGCATTACTTTTGACCAAGGCCCATAGAGTTCTGGTCAAAAGTAGTGCACTATGTACTAGGAAATAGGGTGTAATTTGTGACGCAGCCATTATGTAGCTGACAGGGATAGAGAACAGGCCTGGGATGTGTTCAGGAGGAGACAATGTTGTTCCACGTTCAGATTTGACAAGGGAAGGCTGATCCTAGATCTGTGCCTAAGGGCAACTTCTGTTTTTTAGGTCAGTATGAGTGAATAGTAACAACAATGTTACAACACCAAGTACCAACTAACGCATGTCAGCTCAGCAACGTGCAGACGTGCTTTAGAAAATGGTACCTAGGTTGGCTTGAGTCCAGGATAATAGCATGGGAACAGATATAAAGAATTCCCTAATGGAATCAATCCATTAGCGAGACACACGTTTTGGAAACTATTGCCAAAGTCGATTTGTGTATAAAACTCTCTCATGCATCTCAACTAGAGCGGTGGCTGGCATCCATCCAACCAACCAATGTGCTGCGTTTTACACTTAGTTCATTATCTAGCTAGCTAACTAGCTAACTGCAATTATCATAAACCATTATTATCTAACTAGCTAGAGTAGCTAAATATCTGAAACATTCCAGGCAGTGCCTCCACTCTTTTAACGCCGTCTTCACCCCCAGGAGTTCTCAGTTGCCAACATCGTAATTGCTTTCAGCAGGATTGCTTTCACCTTTCCAGGATCCATCTGAACATTGCCCTCAACAATGACATCCCAGAAAGGTGATGGTAGAGCGGTGGAACTCACACTTCTCAGCTTTCATGAACAGTTGGTTCTCCAGGAGGCGCTGAAGGACCTGTCTGACATGAAGAGCATGTTCTTGTGCAGATCGGGAAAAAAAACAGGATGTCGTCAAGGTACACAAACCGGTTTATGTCCCGAAGCACATCATTGACCAAAGCCTGGAAAACAGTGGGCCCAAATGGCATGACCTGGTACTCCTAATGTCCACTGGCTGTGTAGAAGGCTGTCTTCCACTCATCCCCCTCGCGTATCCGAACCAGGTGGTAGGTATTTCGACGGTCCAACTTGGAAAATATGGTAGCCCCCTGGAGAGGTTCAAACCCCGAGGATAGGAGAGGTAGGGGGTTCTTGACAGTAATGTCATTAAGTCCCCGGTAGTCAATGCATGGACGCAGGGTCTTCTCCTTCTCCACAAAGAAAAAACCCTGCGCCGGCAGGAGATGCAGATGGATGGGCGGCCCCATGGCGGGCCCAGACTACCAGATGTACTCCTCCATAGCTTTGGTCTGTGGTCCAGACAGAGAATACAATCGACCCCAAGGTGGTGTAGTGCCTGGGAGAAGATCAATGGCACAATCATAAGGACGGTGCGGGGGAAGAGAAGTAGCACGTGCCTTACTGAACACTTCCAGGAGGTCATGGTACTCAGTGGGAATAGCAGAGACAAACAGTCTTGCTAACATCCTGAAGAAGATGACTTGAGGAAGGCTGTGCTGCTTGAAGGCAGTGGGAATGGCAAAATGGACTCCAACCAGGATAGAGCTTATGGTCCAGTCAATCACAGGATTGTGTTTTTGTGGTCAGGAAAGTCGCAAAACAACCGTAACATGGGGAGATGTAATGAGGAGTAACTGTATTGTCTCACTGTGGTTACCAGAAACCCGTAATTGAACGGGCACAGTACTATGGGTGACTTCCCCTATAGAGCGGCCATCCAGTGCCCTAGAGTCCATGAGGGCACAGAGAGAGGCTGAGTGGGAATACCAAGCTCCAAAGCTATCGTGGCATCCATAAGATTTTCATCAGCCCCCGAGTCAATGAGCACTTGGAGAGACTTAGATTGGTCTCCCCACAGCACAAGAGCAAAAAGGGGTGTGCGGGTGATGGGAATTAAGGAACTCCCGGTCTGACTCACTGGGTTTCCTAATAGGGCAGGTAGTTATAAAATGTCCTTCCCCTCCACAGTACAGATGACAGTTATTATTCCACCTCCGTGAGCGCTCCCAAACTGATAGCCTAGATCTTCCCAACTGCATAGGCTCAGGAGTATCCAACTCACCCGTCGTAGATTCACGAGAGAGCTCGAGTGGCTTTGACTCCTCTCGGAAGAGCTGCCTTCGGAAACTTCCGTGTTCCATAGGAGGTGAACGCGCCATATCGGGTGCACGAGTGTGCCCGAGACCAGATCTCCTCTCACTCTTGCGTTCCTTTTGGCGTCTATCAATGTTAATGGTTAAGTCGATAAGGGAGTCGAGGTCCACCGGCAGTTCCCGAGCAACTAGCTCATCCTATACCTCCTCAGATAATCCATGCAGAAAAGTATCGAAAAGAGACTCCGGATTCCAAGCACTCTCGGCAGCCAACATGCGAAAGTCCACCACGTAGTCTGCCACACTACGGGAGTTTTGACGTAAGACAAGCAGTTTACTGGCCGCCTTTCTCGTGGAAACCGGAGATTCAAATACCTTTCTCACTTCTGCCATGAATTCCTCCAGATGACCACAAATGGCAGATTTTTTCTCCCAAACTGCTGTAGCCCAGGAGTGTGCCCTTCCCGACGATAGCGTAATAATATACGCTATCGTCGATCTGTCTGAAGGAAATGAAGATGGCTGTAGCTCAAAAATAAGCGAGCACTGAGAATGAAAACCCCAGCAGGTACCAGGATTCCCCAAATTTCGCTCTGGAGGTGGTAAGCGGGGCTCTCGGGGACCCGGGATAGGCTTCTGCTCATTTTGGTATCTGTACTGATGACGCAAAAGCCATGACAGGGTGACATAGTGAGGTGGTAACACGTGTGTGTGCAAGCAGTTGATCCCTACGCCACTTGGGTACACTGCAGCATCCACCGAAAGGCTCTTGCTGCCAAGGGAATGCCTAACAGCTTGAAAGATGTTTTGGACACTAAAGTGAAAATGGTTAACTTTGTTAAAGCAAGGCCCCTGAACTCTCGTGTATTTTCTGCACTATGCAATGATATGGGCAGCGACCATGTAACGCTTTTACAACATACAGAAGTCTGCTGCTAATCAAGGGGCAAAGTATTGACACGTTTTTTTTATTTAGAGACGAGCTTAAAGTTTTCTTTACTGACCATAATTTTCACTTGTCTGACTGCTTGCATGATGACGAGTTTATCTTACAACTGGCCTATCTGGGTGATGTTTTTTCTTGCCTGAATGATCTGAATCTAGGATTACAGGGACTCTCCGCAACTATATTCAATGTGCGGGACAAAATTGAGGCTGATTAAGAAGTTGGAGCTCTTCTCTGTCTGCATTAACAAGGATAACACACAGGTCTTTCCATCATTGTATGATTTTTTGTGTGCAAATGAACTCAAGCTTACAAACAATGTAAAATGTAATATAGCGAAGCACCTGAGTGAGTTGGGTGCGCAATTAGCATGTACTTTCTTGAAACGGATGACACAAACAACTGGATTCATTATCCCTTTCATGCCCTGCCCCAGTCCACTTACCAATATCTGAACAAGAGAGCCTCATCGAAATTGCTACAAACGGTTCTGGGAAAATTGAATTTAATCAGAAGCCACTGACAGATTTCTGTATAGGGCTGCGCTCTGAGTATCCTGCCTTGGCAAATCGCACTGTTAATACACTGATGTCCTTTGCAACCACGTACCTATGTGAGAGTGGATTCTCGGCCCTCACTAGCATGAAAACTAAATAAAGGCACAGACTGTGTGGGGGAAATGATTTAAGACTGAGACTCTCTCCAATACAACCCAACAATGCAGAGTTATGTGCATCCTTTCAAGCACACCCTTCTCATTAACCTGTGGTGAGTTATTCACAATTTTCGATGAACAAATATGAAAGATTATTGAATGTTATTGTATTATTTGTGCACTGGTCCTACAGTGGCTTGCGAAAGTATTCACCCCCTTTGGCATTTTCCTATTTTGTTGCCTTACAACCTGGAATTAAAGTAGATTTTCTGGGGGTTTGTATCATTTGATTTACACAACATGCTTACCACTTTGAAGATGCAAAATATTTTTTTTTTGTGAAACAAACAAGAATTAAAACAAAAACAGAAAACTTGAGCGTGCATAACTATTCACCCCCCAAAAATCAATACCTTGCAGAGCCACCTTTTGCAGCAATTACAGCTGGAAGTCTCGAGGTATGTCGCTTGGCACATCTAGTCACTGGGATTTTTGCACATTCTTGAAGGCAAAACTGCTCCAGCTCCTTCAAGTTGGATGGGTTCCGCTGGTGTACAGCAATCTTTAAGTCGTACCACAGATTCTCAATTGGATTGAGGACTGGGTTTTGGATTGAGGTCCAAGACATTTAAATGTTTCCCCTTAAACCATGCAAGTGTTACTTTAGCAGTATGCTTAGGGCCATTGTCCTGCTGGATGGTAAACCTCCATCCCAGTCTCAAATCTATGGAAGACTGAAACAGGTTTCCCTCAAGAATTTCCCTGTATTTAGTGCCATCCATCATTCCTTCAATTCTGACCAGTTTCCCAGTCCCTGCTGATGAAAGACATCCCCACAGCATGATGCTTCCACCACCATGCTTCACTGTGGCGATGGTTTTCTCGGAGTGATGAGAAGTGTTGGTTTTGCGCCAGACATAGCATTTTCCTTGATGGTCAAAAAGCTAAATTTTAGTCTCATCTGACCAGAGTACCTTCTTCCACCAAACGTGTTTGCTTATTTTTTTCTTTAAGCAATGGCTTTTTTTCTGGCCTCTCTTCTGTAAAGCCCAGCTCTGTGGAGTGTACGGCTTAAAGTGGTTCTATGGACAGATACTCCAATCTCTGCTGTGGAGCTTTGCAGCTCCTTCAGGGTTATCTTTGGCCTCTTTGTTGCCTCTCTAATTAATGCCCTCTTTGCCTGGTCCATGGGTTTTGGTGGGCAGCCCTCTCTTGGCAGGTTTGTTGTGGTGCCAAATTCTTAATTCTTTTTAATAATGGATTTAATGGTGCTCCGTGGGATGTTCAAAGTTTCTGATATTTTTTTTATAACCCAACCCTGATCTGTACTTCTCCACAACTTTGTCCCTGACCTGTTTGGAGAGCTCCTTGGTCTTCATGGTGCCGCTTGCTTGGTGGTGCCCTTTGCTTAGTGGTGTTGCAGACTCTGGGGCCTTTCAGAACAGGTGTATATATACTGAGATCATGTGACAGATCATGTGACACTTAGATTGCACACAGGTGGACTTTATTAAACTAATTATGTGACTTCTGAAGGTATTTGGTTGCACCAGATCTTATTTAGGGGGCTTCATAGCAAAGGGGGTGAACACATATGCACGCACCACTTTTTCATTTTTAAGAAGGCTGTCCTACCCATGCTAGATTACGGAGACGTAATTTATAGATCGGCAGGTAAGGGTGCTCTCGAGCAGCTAGATGTTCTTTACCATTCGGCCATCAGATTTGCCACCAATGCTCCTTATAAGACACATCACTGCACTTTATTCTCCTCTGTAAACTGGTCATCTCTGTAAACCCGTCGCAAGACCCACTGGTTGATGCTTATTTATAAAACCCTCTTAGGCCTCACTCCCCCCTTTCTGAGATATCTACTGCCCTCATACTCCATATACACCCGTTCTGCCAGTCACATTCTGTTAAAGGTCCCCAAAGCACACACATCCCTGGGTCGTTCCTCTTTTCAGTTCACTGCAGCTAGCGACTGGAACGAGCTGCAACAAACACTCAAACTGGACAGTTTTATCTCAAACTCTTCATTCAAAGACTCAATCATGGACACTTTTACTGACAGTTGTGGCTGCTTTGCGTGATGTATTGTTGTCTCCAACTTCTTGCCCTTTGTGCTGTTGTCTGTGCCCAAATAATTTGTACCATGTATTGTGCTGCTACCATGTTGTGTTGCTACCATGTTCTTGCTATGTTGTGTTGCTACCATGCTGTGTTGTCATGTGTTGCTGCCTTGCTATGTTGTTGTCTTAGGTCTCTCTTTGTGTAGTGTTGTGTTGTCTCTCTTGTCGTGATATGGGTTTTGTCCTATATTTATAATATATTTATTTTTTTATTTTTAATCCCAGCCTCCGTCCCTGCAGGAGGCCTTTTGGTAGGACGTCATTGTAAATAAGAATTTGTTCTTAACTGACTTGCCTAGTTAAATAAAATCACAAAATGTCCTGTTGGTTTTCCACTAGTTACCACAGCCACAATGTCAAAATTGGCAAAATCATAAAAATGTATTAACTAACTTTTGCTTTTTGGTCTTAACTTAAGATTAGGTATAAGGGTATAGTATAAATGTGCTTAGGTTAGGCTTAGGTTTAAAATCTGATTGTATAAATAGACAGGATGTATGACTTTGTCAGCAGGAACATGGAGAATGTTAACATTGCAATATACCATTTCAATAGCTAATACTACACGTATAAGAAGTGGAGAAGCCCTATGCACCATACAACAGTCTACTCCTGGGGTAACTCCCTGTCAGAGAGACTAATTAGAGGGTTAGGCAGAAGGCCCTGGGCCTGTGGGAGGTCAGGGGTGAGGGCTCTCTCTCTCAAGCCCTATACACCAGTCTCCTATCCAGACTGAATACATTTTCATTCATATACACTACCGTTCAAAAGTTTGGGGTCACTTAGACTTTTCCTTGTTTTTGAAAGAAAAGCACTTTCTGTCCATTAAAATAACATCAAATTGATAAGAAATACAGTGTAGACATTGTTAATGTTGTAAATGACTATTGTAGCTGGAAATGGCAGGTTCTTTATGGAATATCTACATGGGTGTACAGAGGCCCATTATCAGCAACCATCACTCCTGTGTTCCAATGGCACATTGGTGCTGGTGCTGATAAGGTGAGTTAATAGATAGGGAAGGTACAGGTGCTGATAAGGTGAGTTAATAGATAGGGAAGGTACAGGTGTTGATAAGGTGAGTTAATAGATAGGGAAGGTACAGGCGCTGCTGGAATAATTTTAACAGCTGTACTTTCCTGACAGTTTTCCACCATTATTTATGTTTACACCTGGCTGGCAAGACAACCTGTCCTCCAGATGGAAGCCTTCTCCATGACATCACATCCTCTCAGCCTGTTACATCACATCCTGTGGTCACTGTTTACCGAATCTTCCTCATTCAACCACCCAAAAATAAAACGCACACTTCACGAACTGTATCCGTCGGTTTGGGACAGAAAAACATAGTTTGGACGGAAATCATGACGATTACTCGTTACCACGGTGATGAAGGGTTACCACAGGACCACACTAAAAACTACCAGCCCACATCCACAACATCAGCCCACTGATCACGTACGAAAACCTACCACATGCCCACCAAATGGTTTTTCCCTCTGAGATATTTAAAACATGTTCTCTGCATCAACATCAAACGGGTTTCACTGTATTTTTGTCCTGTGAGATTTAGGCTGAGAACTGCTGTTGTAATATCAACAGCAAATGGTTTTAGACTTTTCCCCTCTCAGACCTCAGACGTTTCCCCTCTCAGACCTCAGACGTTTCCCCTCTCAGACCTAAGACGTTTCCCCTCTCAGACCTAAGACGTTTCCCCTCTCAGACCTAAGACGTTTTCCCTGTCAGACCTAAGACGTTTTCCCTGTCAGACCTAAGACGTTTCCCCTCTCAGACCCAAGACGTTTCCCCTCTCAGACCTCAGACGTTTCCCCTCTCAGACCTCAGACGTTTCCCCTCTCAGACCTAAGACGTTTCCCCTCTCAGACCTAAGACGTTTCCCCTCTCAGACCTCAGACGTTTCCCCTCTCAGACCTAAGACGTTTCCCCTCTCAGACCCAAGACGTTTCCCCTCTCAGACCCAAGACGTTTCCCCTCTCAGACCCAAGACGTTTCCCCTCTCAGACCCAAGACGTTTCCCCTCTCAGACCTCTGACGTTTCCCCTCTCAGACCCAAGACGTTTCCCCTCTCAGACCCAAGACGTTTCCCCTCTCCGACCTAAGCTATGGCCTTTTTAAACAACAGTTGAGGGTTGAATCTGGAAGTATTTATTTTGGGGGTTTATTTAGGGTATGACTGCTAGCTTGGACCATGCCAACCATTCTAACTAGCCAGGGCAGGGCTATATATACAGAGGGCAGGGCATCCATCATCCATCATCATAGTCACAGCCCCACAGACTGTGTGTGTGTGTGTGTGCGCAGACAAGCAGGCCAGGGAAAGTGTGACCAATCAGTCAGCACGGTCAAAATGCTCTACTATTTAAACAGTTCACTACTCCACCACAACACAGGACTCTACTATTTAAACAGTTCACTACTCCACCACAACACAGGACTCTCCTATTTAAACAGTTCACTACTCCACCACAACACAGGACTCTAATATTTAAACAGTTCACTACTCCACCACAACACAGGACTCTAATATTTAAACAGTTCACTACTCTACCACAACACAGGACTCTAATATTTAAACAGTCCACTACTCCACCACAACACAGGACTCTAATATTTAAACAGTCCACTACTCCACCACAACACAGGACTCTACTATTTAAACAGTTCACTACTCCACCACAACACAGGACTCTCCTATTTAAACAGTTCACTACTCCACCACAACACAGGACTCTAATATTTAAACAGTCCACTACTCCACCACAACACAGGACTCTAATATTTAAACAGTTCACTACTCTACCACAACACAGGACTCTAATATTTAAACAGTTCACTACTCTACCACAACACAGGACTCTAATATTTAAACAGTCCACTACTCCACCACAACACAGGACTCTAATATTTAAACAGTTCACTACTCCACCAGCAGAAAACTGAACCTAGTATTGGGCCTTTAGTAGAGTGTACCAGTAAACTGAACCTAGTATGGGGCCGTTAGTAGAGGGTAGCAGTAAACTGAACCTGTAGCAGTAAACTGAACCTAGTATGGGGCCTTTAGTAGAGGGTAGGTTGCCGTTAGCATGTATACTTCCTTCCTCATACCACACATACACCTTAGGGGCTACGCATACACACACACACACACACGTGGTGACATCAACTAGACACACTGACA
This sequence comes from Brachymystax lenok tsinlingensis, assembly GCA_030435695.1. Lineage (NCBI taxonomy): Eukaryota > Metazoa > Chordata > Actinopteri > Salmoniformes > Salmonidae > Brachymystax > Brachymystax lenok. Next base: position 29,010,125 of record CM059784.1, on the reverse strand, counting down.
GACAGACACACTGACGGACTGACGGACAGACGGACGGACGGACAGACGGACAGACGGACAGACACAATCGTGTTTTGGTTGCATATCCCAGCTCCCCCTGAGACAACCGCAGGGAGTGGGGTCACGGACAGGGTCACCGTTGTACAGAGCCCCTGGAGAAATTAGGGTTAACTGCCTTGTTCAAGGGCACAGCGACAGATTTGACTCTTTTTTTTTCACCTTTCAGTTACAGGCCCAACTCTCTAATCAAGTGTGTGTGTGTGTGTGTGCACAAGTACCTGTGTGTATGAGATTGTGTGTGTTCCCCCTGCAGAGGTTAAGACAGCAGACTGCATTATGCGTGCAGAGGGGGTCTGATGGATGGACAGGGAGGACAGGAAGGGGGGCTGGTCATTAGCACTTTGGGAGGGGAGAATAAAAATTCCTTGTAGGGACATTTGTGTGTGAGCTCAGAAGCTCTGAAACCCAATAAGCTTTCTCAAATCCCCCATCTACCCCCTCTAGATTATTAATAACACACACATAGCCCAAAACACGCACACACACACACACACACACACACGCACACACACGCACACACACGCACACACTCACACACACACCTCTACTCAACAATGACCTGGGTCTGAGTGATTTATTCTGACATGTGCTGAAAAGAGATGTCATCACCTCCAGAATCTTCCACACACACACACACACACGTTACTAAGGGTTAATACTGGAGTTAATATTGGAGTTGGTTCTAGGCATGATTGGCTGGATATATGTGTATGTGTGAGGTGAGATTACATCATGTTACCTCGTTAGTAACCCCCTCCCTATAGACTGATGAGGTAATTTAGATCGGGGTGACCTGCTAAACGCAGAGGGGGGGATGCTGGCTATGCAACTTCACTCTACACAGAGTGTGGGGTTGGGGAGGGAAAGGAGTTGGAGGCATGGGGGGAGTAGCTATCCGATACTCAAATCACATTCAATCCTGTACATGCATCAACTCTGACACTGTCTGAGACTGCAGTGTAACAGAGATATCCCTGACCCTATCAACACACTGTCTGAGACTGCAGTGTAACAGAGATATCCCTGACCCTATCAACACACTGTCTGAGACTGCAGTGTAACAGAGATATCCCTGACCCTATCAACACACTGTCTGAGACTGCAGTGTAACAGAGATATCCCTGACCCTATCAACACACTGTCTGAGACTGCAGTGTAACAGAGATATCCCTGACTCTATCAACACACTGTCTGAGTGTCATGACTTCCGCCGAAGTCGGTTCCTCTCCTTGTTCGGGCGGTGTTCAGCGGTCGACGTCACCGGTCTTCTAGCCATCGCCGATCCACTTTTAATTTTCCATTTGTTTTGTCTTGTTTTCCATCACACCTGGTTTTAATTTGCCCTCATTACTGTTGTTTATTTAACTTCTTAGGGAGTAGCGCACGAGCCTACGGTTTTGGAGAGCCTGGCGTGCCCAAAGTAAAATGCCTCCCATTCAGGCACAGAAAATAGGATATGCACATACAGTGGGGCAAAAAAGTATTTAGTCAGCCACCAATTGTGCAAGTTCTCCAACTTAAAAAGATGAGAGAGGCCTGTAATTTTCATCATAGGTACACTTCAACTATGACAGACGAAATGAGAAAAAGAAATCCAGAAAATCACATTGTAGGATTTTTAATTTATTTATTTGCAAATTATGGTGGAAAATAAGTATTTGGTCAATAACAAAAGTTTATCTCAATACTTTGTTATATACCCTTTGTTGGCAATGACAGAGGTCAAACGTTTTCTGTAAGTCTTCACAAGGTTTTCACACACTGTTGCTGGTATTTTGGCCCATTCCTCCATGCAGATCTCCTCAAGAGCAGTGATGTTTTGGGGCTGTCGCTGGGCAACACGGACTTTCAACTCCCTCCAAAGATTTTCTATGGGGTTGAGATCTGGAGACTGGCTAGGCCACTCCAGGACCTTGAAATGCTTCTTACGAAGCCACTCCTTCGTTGCCAGGCGGTGTGTTTGGGATCATTGTCATGCTGAAAGACCCAGCCACGTTTCATCTTCAATGCCCTTGCTGATGGAAGGAGGTTTTCACTCAAAATCTCACGATACATGGCCCCATTCATTCTTTCCTTTACACGGATCAGTCGTCCTGGTCCCTTTGCAGAAAAACAGCCCCAAAGCATGATGTTTCCACCCCCATGCTTCACAGTGGGTATGGTGTTCTTTGGATGCAACTCAGCATTCTTTGTCCTCCAAACACGACGAGTTGAGTTTTTACCAAAAAGTTCTATTTTGGTTTCATCTGACCATATGACATTCTCCCAATCCTCATCTGGATCATCCAAATGCTCTCTAGCAAACTTTAGACGGGCCTGAACATGTACTGGCTTAAGCAGGGGGACACGTCTGGCACTGCAGGATTTGAGTCCCTGGTTGTGTAGTGTGTTACTGATGGTAGGCTTTGTTACTTTGGTCCCAGCTCTCTGCAGGTCATTCACTAGGTCCCCCCGTGTGGTTCTGGGATTTTTGCTCACCGTTCTTGTGATCATTTTGACCCCACGGGTGAGATCTTGCGTGGAGCCCCAGATCGAGGAAGATTATCAGTGGTCTTGTATGTCTTCCATTTCCTAATAATTGCTCCCACAGTTGATTTCTTCAAACCAAGCTGCTTACCTATTGCAGATTCAGTCTTCCCAACCTGGTGCAGGTCTACAATTTTGTTTCTGGTGTCCTTTGACAGCTCTTTGGTCTTGGCCATAGTGGAGTTTGGAGTGTGACTGTTTGAGGTTGTGGACAGGTGTATTTTATACTGATAACAAGTTCAAACAGGTGCCATTAATACAGGTAACGAGTGGAGGACAGAGGAGCCTCTTAAAGTTACAGGTCTGTGAGAGCCAGAAATCTTGCTTGTTTGTATGTGACCAAATACTTATTTTCCACCATAATTTGCAAATAAATTCATAAAAAATCCTACAATGTGATTTTCTGGATTTTTTTTCCTCATTTTGTCTGTCATAGTTGAAGTGTACCTATGATGAAAATTACAGGCCTCTCTCATCTTTTTAAGTGAGAGAACTTGCACAATTGGTGGCTGACTAAATACTTTTTTGCCCCACTGTATTTAGTACCATTGGATAGGAAACACTCTGAAGTTTCTAAAAGTGTTAACATTTTGTCTGTGAGTATAACAGAACGGATATGGCAGGCAAGAACCCAAGGAATTTCTGTCCTGGAAAAAGTGGTTTTGACACTGCCTCATTTGGAACCCCTCCCTTATGAAAATGGCCATATAAGGGCATATGAATGCAGTACCTATTGCTTCCTCTGGATGTCAACAGTCTCGAGAAAGTGTTTTGATTCTTTTTAGCTGCTTTTAGATTGTAGAAGAAGACGATGTCAATAGAAGAAAATGCGCGTTCCCGGCTGGCGCGCTCTGTGGTTTTTTCCTTTCTTATCACCCAGTTTATATTCCGGTTGAAATATTATACTATATATACATAAAAGTGTTCCTAAGGATACATTTACAATTATGTTTGATTGTTCTTGGACAAGTTTATAGGTATAAGTTGAACGAGTTCTCTTCACGTTTCAATGGACGAGTGGAGGCTGTATTTTCTCATTATAACGCGCCAACCAAACAGAGATTTATGGTTATATAATACATTACTTTTTCTAACAAAAGAACCGTTGTCTTCGTTGGACACTTGGGAAGCCCTCAGCAGAAGTTCTTCAAAAGGTAAGGGAAGACCCCCATGAAATGGACAAAAATGAATGGCAACATATTGCCATTGGAACAAACATACACACAATGGAAAAGAGTGCCCAAATGTACGGCAGTTCAATCATTTCTTATGGCAAACGGCATATGGCAAATTCCAAATGTAATAACTCAAAATTACCATAGGTGGCGAGCGCGTTCCAACGGGGCAAATCATATTGCATATGTACATGAAGTCAAGACCCAAGGGTCAAATTTGGACATTTCAAAAAAAAATATCAAAATACCTACGCCCCTTAAAAAAGTGCTTTCTGGGCCGTTTTTCGCGGTTCTTTCGATTCTTTTTTGATAATAACACGTATATAAGATGTGTATAAACATACCTTTGTCTAATTTTATTAATTTAGTTTTATTAACTTTATTGTCCATAAGGCCTATGTTTTGTCCATTTGCAATATGTTACCATAGGAAGTCAAAAGTCAATGAACCATGTCCAAATGGCATAAGAAATGTACAAATGCAATATGATTCCATACAAAAGTATTGAAAGTGCCAAATCATGATGTTATGTCCATTTACATATATCGTCATAGGAAGTCGGCTTCTGAACCCAAAAGTCAGTGAGCAATGTCCAAAGGGCATTTAAACTGACAAAATGATATATATCACTATGTTAAGCCCTCAATCATCCTATAGGGTCTATTTTTTGAAAAACTTCCAAAATGATCAGGGGTGCCCCCATTGGGATGGCCACAGGTGGGGGGTGCTCCCTAACCAGCCAGGGATACCTTGCACCCTCCTAAAGACATTAATATTTAAAATATGCTCATGGTTACCCGTTTCAATTACCAGGTACACGGTTGTCAATTTGCAATGTCTTACAATGGGCATTTACCCTCACAAATTTGTCAGGCTCTCCATCGCTCATTGGTGTTGATTTAAACATGTCAAATTCGTGATGTTAACAGCCCATTGAAACATATTGCAAATGTACAGTGAAACATATTGCAAATGTACAGAACATTTGCAATATGTTTCAATGGGCTTTTAACATCACGAATATGACAAGCTCTAAAATCCTGCAGGAATGGCCAATTGACTGCCCGTTGAACTCGGGATGGCCGGGCTTGACGGTTTTAACTTATTGCAAATGGACAAAAGTCTGCCATAAAGTCACTATAATGAAAACGTAAAACACCTAGTTACGTTCTAGTTGCGGGTCCAGTTCCGACGTTATGTGTCGGCCTAGCTGAGGCGACCCCAAATCCCAGTTTCGTCTCGATAGGTCATTCGGAGCCCGAGCAGCGACCTTAATTGGTGCTGAAAAACCACATTTTCCGGGTGTTGCCTTGGGGTCCTTGAATGAGCTATCGGACAGAAACGTTAGGGTCCTTCTCTATGGGCCAAGGCGGTTCTAATGCACCTAACCTTGTGTCTCTGGGACTGTAAAAATGAATTGAAAATATTGCAAATGTACAAGGCTGTTTCTCGGCCTGTGAACCTTATAGAGCCCCATAACTCACCGTGCACTATCGACATAAGCTCTAGAAAAGGGTTCTAAAGTTTCAGAGCTCTAGGTCTCACGGTTCTTTAATAGTTCGAACGAAAGTAACTATTGCAGGCAGTGTGTATCTGTAAGCCCCACACTATGTCACTCCCCATGGACTGTGTGTGTGTGTGAGTTTTTCAAGGGATTCTGATGGGAGAAATGACTGATTTACAGTTCATTGGGGTTGCCTAATCACATGTGAAGTTTTGGAAAGATGTGACCTTTTTAACCCTTCGAAACAGCACCTATGACCCCGGTTGTCACAGGAAGCTGTAGGTAGACACATATCCTCATTGGGGTAGGCTTTAACATAATCCTGAGTTTTAAGTCTTTAGGTTAAGAACTGACTGATTTACACAGGGTTGAATGTCTGTTTTTCACCAACAGCAGGTTGGGTATATCAAAACACCTTTAGGGTGATTTTTACCACTTCCGGTTGCTCCAGGAAGCTTAGAATCAACACAGGTAGACCTCATAGTGGTCTGATAGATTGCTATCGAAGACAGGTTCATATGGCATTCATAACCCATATAGGCATCAGGTTGAATTTATGGGAGCAGGCAATGTATTCCTGCTCAGATCGGGAGGACCTTAGGAACATTCCTGAAGTTGAATTGTGCTTCTAACCCAAACGGGTCTGCCGCTGTCACCCAAAAGCAGCTGACATTTAGGGCCAGGCTTCATTTTGGGCCCACAGTTTAGGGATCCCCATTGTTCCAGTGGCCATGCCTTTCCCAGTTCACGCCCTAGATAGTCGACCATTGGGGTCAGGGTTGATTAGGGAGGCCACCGCTCCTCTGGGCTTGGTGATGCAGGGGGATCACACGGAGAGAATCAGTCTCTTTCTTATTGACTCTCCTGCATTTCCTGTGGTGCTAGGCCTACCCTGGTTAGCCTGTCATGACCCCACTGTTTCCTGGCAATGGAGGGCTCTCACAGGGTGGTGTCGGGAGTGCTCGAGGAGATGTCTAGGGGTTTCCGTTGGTGCTACTACGGTGGAAAGTCCAGACCAGGTCTCCACCGTGCGCATTCCCCCCGAATATGCCGATTTGGCTCTCGCCTTCTTTTTGACTCAATTACCACCCCATCGGCCTGTTAGACGCTGCACTTCCCAGGAGTCACGTGTATCCCCTGTCGCAGGCGGAGACGGAGGCTATGGAACCTGTGTCACCGAATCCCTGCATCAGGGGTTCATTCGGCCCTCCACTTCACCTGCCTCCTCGAGTTTCTTTTTTGTGAAGAAGAAGGCGCCGGTGTATTGACTATCGAGGCCTAAACCAGATCACTGTGAGGTACAGTTACCCGCTACCTCTCATCGCCACAGTGATTGAGTCAATGCACGGGGAGCGCTTCTTCACGAAATGTAGATCTCAGGAGCGCTTACAACCTGGTGCGTATCCAGGAGGGAGACGAGTGGAAGACAACGTTCAGCACTACCTCAGGGCATTTTGAGTACCTCGTCATGCCGTACGGGTTTGATGAATGCTCCATCCGTCTTCCAGGCTTTTGTAGACAAGATTTTCAGGGACCTGCATGGGCAGGGTGTGGTGGTGTATGTTGATGGCATTTCGATATATTCCGCTACACGCGCCGAGCATGTGTCCCTGGTGCGCAGAGTGCTTGGTCGACTGTTGGAGCATGACGTCAAGGCTGAGAAATGCCTGTTCTTTAAACAGTCCGTCTCCTTCCTAGGGTACCGCATTTCCACCTCAGGGGTGGAGATGGAGAGTGACCGCATTTCAGACGTGCGTAATTGGCTGACTCCTACCACGGTAAAGGAGGTGCAGCGGTTTCTAGGGTTTGCCAATTACTACCTGAGGTTTATCCGGGGTTTTGATCAGGTGGCGGCTCCCATTACCTCACTGCTGAAGGGGGACCGGTACGTTTACAGTGGTCGGCTGAGGCGGACAGGGCTTTTGGTCACCCGAGGGCTCTGTTTACCTCGGCTCCCGTGCTGGCTCATCCGGATCCCTCTTTGGCGTTCATAGTGGAGGTGGATGCGTCCGAGGCTGGGATAGGAGCCGTGGTCTCTCAGAGCTCGGGTACGCCACCGGAGCGAAACTATGACGTGGGGGACCGGGAGCTGTTGGCTGTCGTCAAGGCTCTGAAAGCGTGGAGACATTGGCTTGAGGGGGCTAAACACCCTTTTCTCATCTGGACTGACCACTGCAATCTGGAGTACATCCGGGCAGCTAGGGGACTGAACCCTCGCCAGGCAAGGTGGCCATGTTTTTCACCCGTTTTGTTTTCACCCTTTCTTACATACCAGGTTCCCAGAATGCGAAGGCAGACACAGTCCCGGCTGTATGACACAGAGGAGCGGCCCATGGATCCCACACCCATACTCCCAGCCT